>CANXYC011137102.1:0-27308 GCA_948193065.1 Aleurites moluccanus | reverse complement strand
AGGCATGAAAGAAATCATACACTTTACTTGAAGGAAACATGGTTATAACAATAAATTGGCTATATCAAATCATGTCAAAATTCAAATCATGGTTCATATTTAGAACATAGAATGCCCACAAAGAATGGCATTAGCAAATCTCATCTAGTAGAACTGATCTCATATCATAACATACGTATCGGTAGCCTTGCTACCTTAAAGTGCACACATGCTTGGCCAGGCATACGCCTAGAGCTCATGGCCCCCTCTAGGTGGAACACCGATAAAAACCCTATCGGCTGGGCTCTCAAAGTGCACAATGGACCAATGAATTTACTCTCATTGGGAAGAGCGTTCTATCCATGGGTCATGGGTTCCAATCTCATAGAAAGTATATTGGTCGCAAGACCATCATCATATAACATCATTCAAATCGGGTTCACAAGCAAGAAATATATGAACTTGATCTAAGAAGATTGATCAAGCCATTCACATTATACAAGTATATATATATATATATATATAATAGGATAATCAAATATAAGAATACTTTGGTCATTTTAATTTCAAAGAATAATAATCAAATGGGATGGTCATACTTATCTCTTACACAAATTTCTCTTAATTTCCTCTTAGCAATCTGCCCATTTATAATTTCTCAATCAATTGGAATTTCTTCTCCTAAGAAATTTCCCAAATATACAAAATTAGGGTTTCTCCAAACCAATAATATTCAACATGATTTCCCATTAATTAATTATCTTAGAGTCTCTATTCTTGATTTTCAATAACAATTTTTATTTATCCTTTAAAGAAAATCTGTATTTAATTTTCGGAATTACTGTTCATGGCAGTTTCACCAAACATATTTCTCCCACATTAATTACCATTAATAGCTTCATATCACTAGCAATAAATTTTTTATACCCAGTATTAATTATCCTAATCCATAGACTTAAATAAATCCAAAGAAAATAGCTTAGGAAGAAAATTTACCTTATTTCCTTCAAACTGAAATTCTGAGATTACTGCTCAAATTTGATGATTTCTGCCTTAATATAGACTAATCTAGAAGTCTAATGCATTAATTTTAATATTAATGCCTTAGAATTTAAAATGGAACTAATCTGAGAAAAGACTAAATTTAATCGAAGGAAGAAGAAAGAAAAAAATTGTGAAACGCTACTGGGGGTTGCTGGGTTTAAATAAAACATTGCCCCAGAAACACGCTAGCCAGCTCACCTCGCTAGACCTGCCTCGACAAAGCTACCTCGCATAGGCCAGCTCGCCATTCCCACTTCGCATTCCCAGCTCGCACTTTCCATCTTGCCAAACTTGATCCGGCAATGCCACTTCGCTAATCCAGCTCGCATATGCCACCTCGCATATGCGGCCTCGCCAGGCTCTCCTCGCGAACTCTTCCTCGCATATGCCACCTCGGCAATGCTTCTTCGTATCTTCGCCTCTTCACTTCTTCGCAGACTGCCACTTTGCACATTCTCTCTTCACATAATGCTACCTCGCCTAATCCTCTTCGCCATATCCTCTTCGCCTAATCCTCTTCGTCAAATCCTCTTCGCCAGAGCTCTTCGCCAACTTTCTCTTCTCAAATTGCTACTTCGAAAAACTCACCTTGCCACTTCACCACTTCACAAAATACCTCCTCTCATTTTGCTGGCTCGCCATAATAAAATTCCTCTAAGTTAAAACCCTGCCTGGACACCTCACACTTAGCCAGCTCGCAAATGAGCTACAAATATCCAAACTTACTAATTCTTTTTTTTTTTTTATCACTTAAAATCAACATGAAAGAGCACAACATATCAAAATTTCAAATCAAAAAGACCAACAAGCAGACCGTGGTGACTTTCCAAAAATCACCCAGACTTGCTGCCTTAGAATCTCTCCGAATAGGTCTGATAAAACTCACTCCATACTGAGATACACTTATCCAAAAATTATGAAATTTTACAGTCATCTTCACAACATACAAATAAATATTTTTCATATTCACAACTTTAGCTAATTCTATCTCAGTCATTCCCAGTAATTTCAAACAGACAGTGACTTCCTGCAGGAATACTCAACCAGACCAGTCTTATTCAAACAAATATAACTCAGCACTTATACAGAATTTTGCCAAACTATTTTACAGAATTATAATCAAGACATAAACTCACAACTTTTGTTCTTTACACTTTATCAAATTATGACATTTAGAACATGAAATTATCATCACACAATCCTGTAGCATCAAAAATCAGAAATTCATGAAATTCTCAACATTCACATTTAAAATTTTAATAAATCTCCAAACATACAAAATCAATAAAAGCACTACAAAATGGCAGATATTACAAAGGTGAGTGAAAATAGATATAAAATAATAGAGGAATTAAGAGACGTAAATTATCGATTTTCAGAGTTTTGCCGAAACGGGTTCGGTATAAAAATTGTGTTGTTATAGAGGTTGAATGATTAAGTTGAATTGAGGTACTAAGGATAATATAAGGTTCCATAGGACTTGAATGTCAATAATTTAAGGACTTGATTGAAAAGAATTAAAAAGAATTGTGGTAGCAATTATAATTAATGAAAATTATGGACAAAAAGTGCAATTATAAAAAGTTGTGGGATCTACCAATAAAGTATTATTTTTTTTATCAAAAATTATGGAGAATTATAAAGGATGGCTGGCTAAACTATTAAAAATGAAAGGATAATTGTTGTTGACTTTTAGTAACATTCCATAGGAAAAATTACAAGTGCACAAATTCTAGAAAGCTCTATTTTCTTTTCTCCGTTTGTTTCTATGTTAGCTTTGGTATATAAAAGAGAGAGTAGATTTGTGTTTGAGAAAGGAGGGAGATGAAATACACTAGAAAAAATAGGCAAAAATATTCTTCCAACGCAATTTCAGAAATCAACCAAAACTAAATAAGAAATTGATGAGAGAAAGAAGAGTTAAGAAGGGAAGTTGATAGAAATTATGTTAAACTATTTTGGAAAAGAAAAGGAGAAGGAAGAGAATCATCTAAGTGCAAGATAATGATTCTAAACTTATTCTTTTTAATTGTATTTAAGAGTATCATGGTTTGATTTAGTAAATAATTGAGTTAATTGAGCTATGAAAGATGAAGATGAATTAGGGTTTAAATCGGATTTTGAATATGTGTTAAGGCAGTAGCTTGTAGTTCAAATTCTAAAATTTTAATGTATTAATTTGAGATTGGTCAAAACATGAAAGTTATAGATAAATATGTAAATTTGATTTCTAAAAAGGGAATTGATGAAATTCGAAGTAAGGGGAGAGTAATTAAACAAAAATCATGACTGGCCAAAATTATGTTTTCTGAAATTTTGCAACTGTATTTTTATTATCGAGAATGATAGATATAGAATTAGAATAAGTGTTCAACATGAAAAGTGTTTATTTATATCTTAAATATATTCCTGAAAAAAGATTTTTCAATTAGATTTGTGGTTAATGAGATATTAAGCCATAAGTATAATTTGCCTAAATTAACTAATAAACAGAACATAGGCTACTGAGTTCTATTGATATGAGGACCTTAGAGTCTGAATTATAGAAAGTATTAAAAATGAAAAATGTTTATTTATATTTATCTAAATCTCTGTAAAAAAAATTTATAATTTGATGAATACAAAATTAATTATAGGCATGAAAATAGGGGCTGTTAGGATAGAGATTCCAGGACTATTGGTTAAATTTGAAAATTCACTAATAATTATACAGTAATCTAAATAACCTAAAATTTGGATATGTTATAATATTATGTGTCTATAGTAAATAGGAAAAAGAAGCAAAGTAATTGGACAAGTATAAATTAATTAATAGGCAAAAGAATAGAGTCTGCCTGAGTCAAAGTTACAGGGCAGCAGGATTGACAGTGAGTTTAAGTTCAAACTATCACCATATGATGTGTAAAACTTAAAAATGTATGAATTTTGGATATGTTAGAGCGTAATATGTCTAGTTTAAGAAGGAACAAGAATTTAAGTATTTGGATAAGTATATTATAGTGTAATATGTCTAGTTTGTTAGAGCGTAATATGTCTAGTGTAAACAAGAATTGAAATATTTGGATAAGTATAGAAAGAGATATGGATTAAGGAGCAAAGGCTGCCAGTATGGAATATTACACAGAAAAATCTTCGTGATTTGGAAAATTTAGGAATTTCTTAAATATAAGTGTAATTAATGTAATTTTATGTTAAATAGTATCTAAATTAGAATTAATTGAATATGTAGAGTCAAGAGTGAATAAATGACATAAGCATTGGATTAAGGATGAAAGGAGTGGAAAGTGTACCAGTAGAAAGTGCCCAGTGAGGTGAGTAATAGACATACTATTTTTCTTGATATTACCTTCAAATTAAATTATTGAAATTGCCATGAAATTGCCTTGAAATTCTATTGTTGGCCAAAAATACTAATTGTATAATCCATGATTAATTTCATACTCTTTTATAATCCCAAATGATTCATTTTAAATGAATTTACATGATTGGCCTAATGCTTCATGTATTAAACCCTTGGAAGTGCTTAAGTTATTTTTGATACCTAATGATTAAGCACTATATGTATGGCATTAATGAAATGACAAAAGTTTTAATGACATTGTGCATAGTGATTTAATGATCCTAGCTAGGAGGAGGTTAAGGTTCTAGCCATGCAGTCTGATCAACCGTATGAGTAAATAACATGTTACCAGATTGTAGCCTTTGCTTAAGTGATCAATAATGATTTTGTCATTTTATAATATGATATGCTATGAATTTTTAATACCAATGTGAAATAGAATCTATATGTTAAATGACTTCAACTTTATGAATCTTTAATTGATTAATGAACCCATTATTATTGTATATTTTATGCCATCATTATCTTCCTTGTGAGCAACGCCCTCACCTAGCCTTACAAGTAAGATAATATATGTATTACTCACTGAGTATTATTTTACTCACCTCGTAATTATTTATTATTTGTCAGGAACAAGGTTGTAGTGGTGGTTGTTTCTCAAGTCATCCCTTTCTTCGGCTTGGGAAGTCAAAAACTCCAATGTAATTATTTGTTTTGAAAAATCATATTAATATACTCTTAAAGATCCATGATAATGTTGGGTAAGTAATTGTATGAGTATATGAATATTTTGTTTAATGAAAGATACAACTAAAATGAAATGAGAATAATGTGAATAAGTTAATGAAGTGAAGATTATAGAAGTGCTATGAATATTTTAATGAATTATGAAGTTGAAGTTATAAGGATGATGAAAAATTAGGAGTATAATTTCTATGTAGGTTGAGTAATGTGATGAATATGTTCTGGGATTAGATTGAAAATATAGGGAAAACTCTGGCAAAATTTCTGTAAGAGTAATAATTATCAAGTAGAATATAAAAATAAAAGAATGGTTTCATGTATGAATGATTATAATTGACTTGTTAATTGATTCTATGGGTATCTGGTGACCTTAGGTTTATCCGTGCCCTAAGACTATTATGTTCCAAAAGTGGGATGTGACAATTTTCATATAAACTAGTCTTTTTATCACGTGCTTTGCATGTGGATCAGATTTTTATTAATCTTTAAATATTTTACTTTTATTATATATATATACGATAATCATATATTTATATCTTTAATTCGCCAAATGGATATTTTGACACTCATATTTTTATAAAAAATATATGTGATATTTTAAACTTTTAAAATGACCTATTTACACTGCACTTTATGATTTTGTATACATTTAATCCTTCAATGCTCTAAAATCTGTGAACAAATGAGTTCTTTATGCAATTTTATGAGGTGAATAACATAAATATCCAATCCATAGGTAAGGGATTAAAATACATTGATATTGTATATAATAATTCATATGAACCCAACTAGAAAGGAAAAAAATGATCCTAAACATAAAGTTTGATCAACCTTACGTACTTACGTGAATTACATATATGAAAAAAGTATGTTTAAAATGGTCTTTACTCTATATGTAAAACTATATATGACTCTAATTAGAGGGGGTAGATCGAACCTTGCCTATATAGCGGAGAGTATGGGTACTAGTGTATTAAGAGATCTGATTGCATCAATTGGATTTGTGTCACTTGTAGGACTTAGTCTCCCTACTGAGAGTAACATTGCATTGATTAAGGCATCGGCTACGCGGTGGTGGGATACTACCAACACCTTTTATTTTCTATGTAGTGAGCTGACTGTGACTCCCATGGATCTATGTATGCTATTCGGGTTGAGATTTGGACTTTGCCTACTTGAGACATGCCTTGATTGGTGAGTTTTCTTTTCTCTTGAAGATATGGTGAGATTGATAGGGAATGATCCTCCCCATACTCAGAGTACTGTCACGCGCATCTGGATGCAGGCTCGTTTGAGAAACATGAAGCCTTTCAATTAGAAGTTTTTAGTAGTTGAGCCTGTTGCTCGCCTTATGATGTTGATATTAGCAAGCTACACCTTTGCACAAACCCGTCGGGATACTGTTGATCTGAATATCCTTCCCAGCTTACTGGATTTTTCACAACTTGAGTCATATGATTTGGATGGAGTTGTTCTGAGCACCATGTACAGGGAGATGACTGATTTGTCTCGTGGAGCACTCACTTCCTTTGGATTCTTCTTTGGGCATATTTTCCATTTATGCTTGTTATGTCTGTCTGCTTGCCTGACTGTCTATTTATCTGACCGTCTGCTTGTTTGACTGTATGTTTGTCTGACTGTCTGCTTGTCTAACTGTTTGTTTATCTGACCATCTGATTGTCTGACTTTCTGCTTATCTAATTGTCTTCTCATTTATGATTGTTTTGCCATTTGTATTTTCCCACACTTGCTCCTATGTTGGATGCTCCTCGACTAGATGTGCTCCGTGCTGGTGTGAAGTGGAAGAGGGAATATAGGACAGGACAGCCCAGGCATGACTTTCGTACCGTCAGGGCATTATTTGGTAGTCTGGCTCCTCCCCAAGCATTTTTTTTGCTTCTACCTCTTTTTTCTGACTTGAGGTTATGACCATCAATTGCTTGTGCAGAGGCGGATGACCCCTTTTGCGACCAAGCTTGAGATGATGCCGGCTATACTGTATAAGTGCTATCTTATGTCGTTTTCCTGGGTACTACTTTGCTCTCCATTCTACAGACTTTACTTTCTAGGGGAGAGAGTTAGAGTTCAGATAATAAGAGAATGTGCTACCCCCAAACATCCTCCAGTTGATATGAGATGGGATTTTGATATCCATGCTTCAGAGGAGTCTTAATCTGGTTCACCCATGCTTCTGTTTCTTGAGCTCAAGATTCTTTACATAGAGTTTTGCCAAACCCTCCCGATGGGTCGTGTTGGGGATCCATGTCGACTTACTGCTCGTTCTACTGGCCCTTCTGACTAGCCTGACATTCCTAGTAAAGGAGTATACGCTATGGCTCCCCCAGCAGCTGGAGATCCGAGTTCCAGTGTAGGAAAGAGAAGGGAGGCTGCCTTTAACCCTTTTCTAGAGATTACTGGGGAGATTCCTTATATGGTAGGCGATAGTCAAATGAGGACTTAACATGTTCTAGATATAGTTCATCCTCTTGCCCCAGACTTCCCTGAGAACATTACGGTACATGTCTTTTGCTTACCTCTGGAAATGATCCTTTGGTAATTTTTGTTCCTTGTATCAATGCAGGTTCCAATTGGCTGTATTCGGCGGGCTTATTGGATGGGGCACCGGATGGAGATGGCTATCACCTCCTTACTAACTCAGATGGAGCTTGACAGGTGGACCTCTCAGCAAGAGGATCCTCGTCGTCGGAGAAGGAAAGGCTAAGATTTTGATTATGTTTCCATTTTTTGAACTTTGTACATGATGTTTATGCTTTATGGATGTGGATGTATGCATGTTATGATGGCTATACACCCTCTATTTTGAATGAATCTTTATGCAACTTGATGTTTTTATATTATTGTGCAAAATTTATGCAATTTTGATGCAAGGTCGTATTTTAAAATTTATATAATGTATGTCCTAAAATGTCTCAAAAATTTTGTTCTAGAGTCCTACGACTTAAAATCCAAGAAAATAGAGCTGCCATCTTATTGAAGGGCTGCTGCCACTAAGGGCAGCTTATGCAGCTGGCGGCGCCACCACAATCACGTGTTCACAATTGTCGGTAGCCTACTGCTGCCCCCACCATTACCATTGTCGCTAGCAGTCCACCATAAGCCATCCACCACCACCACCAAAACTACCATTGATGATGATGATTCATCACCATTGTCATCGCCACTTCTATTATCACTAATTTTTATTCAATTAAATTTCAATTTCAATTCTTTATATGAAACGAATGTTGAAATTATAATTCCAATACAATTCTAATTTTAAAGATTTAAAATTGAAATTGAAATTCTCAATTCCAATTCTAATTTCTTACCCAAACGGATCCTAAAAAAAAGGGTCAATTAGTGATAGAATCTAGTCACGAACTAAATTATGTCACTATTAAGCGATTAAACAATGAATATCACAAGAATTAAAAAAAAAAAAATTGAAAACATGCCAGAAATGATAATGAGGTTTTTTTTATCGGATTTGCGATAAATCAACAACGAATTTAGCTACGGGAAATTTTTTACGTCACTGATTGGGGGCCAAAAATAGGAATGAAAAGAAAAAAAAAATTATGAAAGTAACATTAAAAACTTATAATTTTTATAAGAACTATAATCATATGAAAAAATATTTATATATAGAAACTGCAATGGTATATGGATAACAAATAAAAATTTAGAGAATTTGGAATTATATATACTTTAAAAGAAAAAAAATATGAAATATATATATAAAAAATAAAATTTAAAAATAATAGACAGATTATATATATATATATATATTCAGACTATTAATTGATGTATATTATTATTATCAAATTCAAGCTTATTATTTAAAATTTATAGAATTTATTTTAAAAATCACGTGAAAGTATTTTCATCAAACTTCCATCAAAATCATTAAAGACTGAACTCACAATTTTCAAAGTTCACAACCCTTTTTTTTTTTTTTCTTACTGTAGTTGTGATCTCAGCTCATATATATATAAAATATTTGAATTTATTTAAAATAGATATGAAATGTCATTTTAAAATTTAAAAAATATTAAATAATTTTTTTTTAGTATTTGAGTGATTAATTTAAAATATTATTTTAAAATTTAAAAAAAAAATTAAACTAAACATAACAGCTTTTTTTAAAACGGCATTTTCAAAATTTTATTTTCAAAATAGAATTTACATCCAAACATCCCATAATAACTCTTCTAAACCTTCATCCACCTATCAATCCACTTTGGGTATCCGATCCGTCTTCACTTCAACAGATCTATCACATATATAACTCTAAAATACGAAAAATACATTCACAAAACCATCAAATCTCATAAAAAAATCTTATATTTTCCTCAAAATAGTTCAAAAACTCCATAATTTCACCAATTATTCCACTTTTTGATTCTTAATCTCCTCAATCCAAATCCCAACATGTTGCTCCGAGATTGACATTGAGCAAATAATTTGAGATTTTTGTTGTTGTTGAGTTTGTACATACTATTACAAATTTTTTAAATCGAAAGTCGCTTTTCTTTGTAAGGTGAGTAAATCGAATTCCTTGTGGAATTCTTTTTTTCTTTTTTTGAGAGTTTTTGTTGTGAATTATGGTTGAGCAAGTTGAGATCAATCGTGCATTGGGAATTTTGAGGAGTTTGAATTTAAGTGAAATGTTTTTGATGATTGGAAACTAGGATTGGGATTTGATCGTCAGAGTTGTGTTTTTTGGTTGGTTGGGTAGAAATTGGATTTGAATGGGAATTTGAATTTCTGAAAAGTTTGAGGTCATAGTTATGATTTGGAGTTATTCATTTTTTTACAGATTTGGGATATAAAGGATATAGATGTGGAGAAAGATTTGGTAGTTTATAGAGAAATTAGGTAGTATATTTGAATTATATATTAGGAGTTTTGAATTCATTGAATTCTGGTTAAATTAGATGGGTAAATTATTTTTGAAAATGAGAGTTATAAGTGTAATAATAAAAAATATATAAATAATTTTATATTATTTAATTTTTTAATAAAATTACGTTCATAATTTTTCAAATTGATAATTTAATTATTTTAAGACGGATAAAATTATAAACACTCACATAATATTATCACTGATCATAAAAATATTTTACCCATATATTTATATCATGCTACACACCACATAACATCATAAAGGTGTTCTGTCTATGCAATTTTTTTTTTTTACATTTAATTAAAGGGTAAAAGTCTCAATTCAAGCAAAAGACTTTATATTCTTGAAAAAAGCTAAAGAATATCTCTTATAATTAATACTATTATTAATAATAATATTATCTGCTATTACTCTTTACTTAATAAAGATTTTCATTTAATTAAGAATAATATTAAAATAAAAATTTTATTATATAAAAAAAATCATCCACCCAATTAAAAAATATTTATCACATATAAAATAAAAAAATATATTTTCAAATCCTATTAGAATTCTTAATCATAATCCTAACAAATTAAATTGGATTTTGACGCTTAGAACAGTGACCCCAACAATGGAAGAAAATTAAATAAAAAGAAAAAGAAAAAAGGGTGATAGTAGGGGAGAGAGAATGAGGAGGTTGGCTGGGCTTATGCGGTGTCTGTGGACTTTGATAATGGTAAGTTAGCAGTCTATGGGAATTTTATGTTAGTATTTTTAAATGGCTGGAAGAATAAGTTCGATGATTTTTTAAATAACAAGTTTGAGTTGAAAGTTGATAATGTCCATTAATTAATAATTATTAAATAATTATGAAATTAATTTTGTAATTTTATTATATCCACAAACAAATGTGAATTTAATTGAAGCCAAGTGCGCCCTTAAATTTTTAATATTTTTTTATTAAATTATAATTTAATTCTGATATTTAATAAAATTATTAAAATGATATTTTAATTTTAAAAAATTTAACCTTTTAGTCCTGATTAAATACTATTTTATTTTATTTTCCTTCTTTTTTTCTTAATTTTCTTTTATTTTCTTTTAATTTCTTTCATAATTTTTTTTTTAATTTTTTCTCAATGATATTATTATAATTTTTAATTATTTATAATTAAAATATATATGATATTTTTTATTTTTTATTTTTTAAATAAATTTATTTTATTATTATATTTAAAATTTATACATTCGTTTCTAAATATAAAATATCATTCCTTCTTAAAATTTATGCATAGTTCACAAATGAAACAGTAATCAAGAAACTGATCATCATTCAACCAATTAATTCCATTTGCATATGATTTTCAAAACATGGCCCTCTTGTTTTTAAGGGAAAAAAGACTAGTTGAAATAAAATTTGATTGATAACGGAAAAGGGTATGAATATGTTCTGTTTTCATCTCATACACTTAAAAGTAATATAAAAATATTTAATTAATATAATTTTTATATTTTATATTTTAATGATTATATGTAATCAATATGGGCAAAACTCGTGACTCGTGTACCATTAGCTAATGTTTCAAATTTGTCCAGTTGTCAGCCTTAACAAAATAGACTCCGAAAACATAAAAAGGATCAGAAATAAAGCTCGAAAACGGTGGATCTTTATCTCATTTTCAAACCTTTATTCAAATTATTCTCTGACATTGTGACTTATGTCTCCACTTAGGGACCCATGCCTATGAATTCAAACTGATATAGCAGAAATTTATTGGATTATGATTTTTTTAAGGGGAAATATTGGATAGTGATTTTTTTTTCTTTTCTTAAGAAATGAGACTTGTATTCATTAAGAAATAGTGTATGTTACGTCAGAAAGGAGTACGCTTTATAAAAATTAATTAAATCGATGAAATTAAATTAATTTAAATTAAAAATTATAATTTAAATTATTTTATACTTAATTATAATTTTAAAATTTTTATAAATTAAATTTTTAGTAGAATTTTAATTTAAAAAATTAAAAATTTAATTTAATTAAACCGAATTAATAATATGATAAAATTTTATTTTTTTTTAAATATATACTCTAATATTTTTTAAAATAAAATTAATTATAGAGTTTTTTTTTAAATAATCTAATTAATAGTTTTTTAATTTATTTAAATTGACTATCCATTTATTCATAACGTTTCAAATTCATTTTTTATTCTTTATAAGTTATAATTTAACCTATTTTTTATATTTTAAAGGATTTTTATGTTATTATTTTGAAGGATATTATTTTGAAAGACTTTTATGTTGTTATTTTGATAATACTGGTTTCCTTAGAGATATTTTATTTTAATTTATTATTATAATGTCATTGAATTTTAAGTACACAATTTTTTTTAAAGCATTAATAAGATTAATTATTAATATGATTTTAATTTAATATTTGTGAAATTTTATAATCTTTTTAATTTTATTTATTTATTATTTTTATCAAATTGATTAAATTAATTATTTAAATCAAATCTAAATAATTTCAGTTTGAATATTTTTTATTATTATTATTTGATTTGATTAAGAGTTGAAGTATTTAAAAATTGATTTTATCGATTTGATTAAAAATATTTATTATAAACCAATCATATAATCCTGAAATGCTCCACCTAGCTTTGCATCCATACTATCCTTGCAATCACTCTCCACAATCAAATTTCGCAAACCAGAAACAGCTGCAGCCTAGAGCCCAAAACGCAATGCCAAGGCTTCAGCTAACATAGCAGAACAGTTAGTATAAATTGTTTTGGAGCCTGCCATTATGACATGTCCATTCGATTCTCTCACCACCATTCCCATACCAACAAGAGAGTTTCCCAAAAGTGCAGCATCTGTATTAATTTTAAAAAATTTGGAGGGATATTCCTGTAAGACTGTCTGCAATTAGAACATGTTGTGTTATAAATATTAGAGCTAATTTTAAAATTCAATTATTGAGGTTTCCGTTTAATTTATCTATTTGTAATAACGTTTAATTGTTGCTGATAATTCTTAACTGGTGCTATTAGTTGTTAATATGTTAAATGACTATTATAAATAAATAATAATATTTATTTTTTTATTTAAATATTTTTTTTTAAATATAATATAGTATTTTTATTTAAATAAGTAGGAATTTTTTCGAAAAAATTTCAAATTGAAGTTTTTGTAAACAATAACTATTTAACTACCTAACAAGTAATGATTATTATTAACCAAACGGTTTTGATGCAGCTGTTTAGAAACCAAAAAGCTTCTAACAACTGCATCAAAAAAATTTATAAAACACCCACTTACTATATATAAACTCATTTAATATTTTATATTTATTCCATATGAGATTAATTATATCTTAAAACTCATTCTCAAGTGATAATTGGGTAAGATAATTTTTTATTAATTTCAGTTGACACTTGAAAATTTATAATGAGAATTGGGTTGATAGAATTGAAAATCCAACATATGGTGAAAGTAATAAATTTGAAAGCCCATCACCGAGCAAAATAAAATTGAAAGAAACTTATCACGGGGTGAAATTGAACCCAAAATATACTGAAAATTGAAATCTTATCATCGGACGAAAGACAATTGAAAAAAACTACCATGGGTCGAAATTGAACATGAAATATACTATGGGGGATCAACGAGTTTGTTTGCGATAAGTTGTTGGGTCCATGTGACAACCATTGGCATATGGCTTCTTGCCATAGACATACAGTTGCTTAAAGGTCCACACAACCCAAGGAAGGGCCGACAAGCTTTAGGCCCTTCTCACGCACTGTCGCTCACCTCCGACACTCCCGATCTGATTTTTCTTCCAATTTTGGAGATTTCAGGTCTGTTTTTATGCCAATTTATCTTCTGAAAAGATTCTTATTTGATATTTTGATCAAATTGAAAGTTTTGGGTTGAAAGCTAAAAAGGAAGCTTTAGGAGTTCTTGGTTGGCAAGTAACCCTAAAGCTATTTTTTAAGCTATGTTTTGGCTATTTATAATGTTTTGTTACTTAGAAAATCTGAATAAAACTAAACATAAATATTTTAACTTATTTCTTCCTATTCAAATGGTGGTTGAAGTTTATAAATAGGCTTTCATCTTCACTAGTTTGAGGATCCGAATTTTGACTCTCGAACTCTAAACAAAATAATTTTTTTAATCAAATATTAAACTAATTTTTAATTAATCTTACTACAAAGAAACTAAAGATTTTATTAAAGTTAATTAATCAAGTTCATCTCAAGAGTTCATATTAATTCTTCTTTCAAGAATCAAAGAACCAAATTAAGTTTTATTTCTTCTTCTTTTAAACTCTTCTCAAGAACATATCAATAATGTTCTTGATTGTGTTCTTGGTAAAAAGGAGTATATTCAATCGAATCATAGCTTGATTGAAAGTAAGAAGTTGACGACAAGCAATCTTCTTCGAGTATTGATGTTTTTGGTATTCGAAATTATCTATAAGACAAACAAAGCTTGAGAGCGATTTTCCGAACCTTGGTGTGTCCAGGTTTGAGTAATTTCTTATTTCTTTTTATTTAGCAACCATGTAAATTATTTGGGCATAATCACATGAATTTATAACAATTCATGTGATCCTTCTTCTTTTCATTGTAAAATCTTTTTTTTTTTTTAATATGAACTAAATTAGAGTTAAGAATATGTGTTTACATGATATCTAACTAGCTTACTTGAAAATCTAATCAATTTTAACTAAAAGAACTTAGAAAGAATGCTTAGTTCTCTTTTGTATGAAATTCATGTTCTTGTTTCAAGCTACTGTTTTGTTGTTCTTTTATTATTCTAAATATCATTTTGATTCTATTTAAAACACTTAGAATTATTAGGATTAGTTTTTATATTATTTAGGATGAAAAAGTACAAAAAATTCTCTAAGAAAAAAATGCAAAAATGATTTAAAATCGGATGGGTGTCTAGAATCAGGTCAGAAGGGTCACACATCCTTTCTTTATCCCTTGCAAGACTGAGAAGGGCCACACGGCCCTATATATGCCATTGGGGCATTTCTTTGTACCATGAAGGCACTTTCTTGTCTTTTTTGCTTGGTTTCTTAATTTTTATGCCCATTTGATGCTCTAATTATATGTAAATGTCTATATGCCATGAATAGATGCATGAAACCTAGGATGAATGACTCCATGATAATTTTTTATTAATTCAGAAGCATGTTAAGATCAAAAGTATCAAAGTTAAGCTTAGTTTTGCATGTTTATTGCTATAATGCCTAGTTTAGGTTATAAGCTTGAAAAATTGGCATGCTTATTATTATGTGACACATGGCATGATTGAATGTATGGTAAAATGACTTTAAAAATGGACATAATGCCATGAATAAATAATTTGAGCATGGATTTATTTTAGCATAAAGCATGATTGATTGAATACACATTTTGTTACCATGCAATTAAAAATGCTTCTTGTAGGTTAGCATGCCATGATTAGATTAGTTGTTAAAAGTGGTTTGGCTTGTGAATAATTTGGGATATGCACTACAATCTTGATGAGTCTTGGTCACTTGTATATGAACCAAATGGTTAAAGTGTCATAGTTATTTGCATCATACATATGATAAACTTGATTTTTGGTATGATTAGAAGGAAGTATGTCATTTTTCAAAATATTTTGTGCATACATTTGTGTTGTATGAGTTAACCATGTAGGGACAAAGTAAAATAAATAACATGAGACTTGTAAGGTCTAAGCATACATAAAAGGTAAATGGGCTTAAAATGTATTAAGGCCCAAAAAGGCAAAGTCCCAGATGCACGTATTTCATTTAATGCATTAGATTATGTAATTTAATTTCCTTTTTTGTTATTTCTTTATTTTGAGATGTTGAATGAATGAATGTTTATAATATGATATGGTTGTGTAAATCTCTTGCTAGGACTAGATTGGTTATTTCTCCTTCCATTTCTTTAGGGCTAGTGAGGATTCTTATTATGCAAATGAACATTTTATGAAATCTTTAGGCATGACCTTGTGAGATTGTATAATTTACTAGACCTCATATAATTTTTTCTAAGGAGGTTAGGGTTAAGTGAGGCCGCTTGTGAATCCTCCAATATTCCCTGAAAATTATGCTTAGTCTGGTTTATGGTATGGTCGAGCATTTGTTATGATAGAATTTATCTTTTTTTGGCTTATGGATTGTTCCTTTTAATGTTATGCCTAAGTTGATTCACCTATAATTTCTAGCTAAATAGGGAGGCTGGCCAATGGTCAAGCAGACTGAGGTGCCTAACACCTACCTTTGGGTTTGTTACAGCAGATAGAGTTATATGAGTGGATAGGAACATATTACTATGGATTTTGTAGTAGGATTACCGAAGACTTTTCAGGGGTATGATTCTATTTGGGTAATTGTGGATCGACTCACTAAGTCAGCTCATTTACTGAAAGTTAAATCAATTTATTAAGCAGCTCAATATGCACAACTCTACTTTGATAAAATTGTGAGGCTGCATAGGATACTAATATCCATTATTTTGGATAGAGGTCCTGAGTTTACATCACGGTTTTGGCAGAAATTTCAGGAAGCTTTGGGTACACAGCTGCATTTCAATATAACATTCCATTCACAAATAGATGGGCAGTCTGAAAGAACTATTCAGACGCTGTAGGATATGATTTGATTATGTGTATTGGATTTTGGAGGTAGTTGGGATCGCTACTTGCCTTTGGTGGAATTTGAGTATAACAATAGTTACCACTCCATTACTGGTATGGTACCTTATGAAGCTTTATATGGCTATAAGTGTAGATCTCTGGTGTGCTGGGTGGAACTAGGGGATAAAAAACTTGAGAGGCCCGATTTGATCAGAGAAACCATGGAAAAAATGTCGATTATTAAAGAAAGAATGAAGATTTCATTTAGTTGGCAAAAGAGCTATGTTGATCCAAAGCGGAAAGATGTACAATTTACAATTGGTGATCGTGTATTTCTGAAGATTTCTCCGATGAAAGGAGTAATGCGATTTGGCAAAAGGGAAAACTTTCACCAAGATATTTGGGCCCTTTCAAAGTGTTGGATCAAGTGGGGAATGTTTCCTATCGACTAGCTCTTCCTCTGAGCTTAAGTCATGTGCACCTGGTCTTTCATGTATCTATGTTGAGGAAGTATCTATCGGATCCAACGCAGATATTTCAACCCTAGGTTGTGGATGTGGATGAGAATATATCTTATGAGGAGATCGGCAAGTGAGGCAATTGCGGAACAAGGAAATCCCAATGGTAAAGGTACAATGGGGAAGCCATAATATAAAAGGGTGTACTTGGGAAAGTGAATTTGATATGCAATCGAAATATTCTCAGTTGTTTTAATCTTGAGGTAAGTATATTTTAAAATTCGAGGATAAATTTTATTAAAGGCGGATAGAGTGTAATACCCTAACAAATAGAATAATAGACAGTGGACAGATATAATGAATTATAGTAACTGATATGGTATTAATTTAAGTACGAATAGGCTCAATTAATTACTGAAATATATAGAGAATGGTAAAGTGTAATACTTAGAAATTTTTGAGCCTCAACCGGACCACTTTTGTGACACTGTTCTGGAAAATATAGGTATTAATTACACTGCCGGGGAAATAGCTGTCTGACTAATTTAAGAATTTCTGACCTAGACTTGGGGGGATTAAATGAGTTAATATTTTTTGAAATTATGGTGAAAAGAAAGAGTTGAAAAATATTTTAGAATACTGAAAATAAGAGTAGTGGCAAAATCATAATTTAGGGCAACTTTGGGGATAATTATGAAAATCCACTGTTTGAGATTTATAATTGACCAAGAACTATTTTTAAATAATATAATAGCCCAAGATAAGGTATTTTACTTCCCACACTTGAGGTTGAATATAAATAGAATAGGCAGAATAAATTACAGAAAGTTTTGGGGTCAAAATATAATTAAAAAAAATTAGGCTAAAGTGCAATTAAGCAAAGTTGAGAGACCCACCCATTCTAGAAAAAGAACACATGGTGGCCGACAAAGCTATTGAAATCAAAGGATAAATGTTTGAAGATTTTTCTTTAGATTATTTCATACAAAGCTTACAAATGGACAATCTAGAATTTTCTATTATCTTCAATTATTCCTAATGACTTTGGTCTATAAAAAAGATGAAGAGGAATGCTATTGGAAGACTTGGCCGAACCTTAGGAAAGAAAAAAAATATATTATCCTAACCCTTTCCAAAGAAAAACTAACCAAAAGTAGATAGAAAATTGAAGAAGGGATAAGATTAATGGAGAGAAACTAGATGGAATTTAGTGTTCAAGCTATTTATTGGAACAAAAGAAGAAGGAATTTAGTGGTTCAAGTTTAAGGTAAATTTCCTAAACTTCAGTTTTTAGTTTAATTTAAGAGTTCTATGATTTAATTTGGTAAATATTTGAGTTATTGAGCTAAAGAGATTGAAGATGAGCTAGGGTTTAAGTAGATTCTGAAAACTGTTTTAAGGCAGTAAATTATAGACAGTAATCTAAAATTTTAATGACTGAATTTAAGGATAGCAAAAACATGAAAGTTATAGATAAATATATTAATTAGATGTATGTAAAAAAAATTTGTAAAATTTGAAGTGAGGAAAGAGTTATTGAGTAAAAACTGTGACTGACTTAGAATTAGATTTTATGAAAATACTACTGTATTTTTATTATACATAATGATGGAGACAAAATTCGAAGTAGTATTTAACATAAAAAACGTTCATTTATTTCTTATATATATTCCTAAAAAAGAGTTTTGCAATTAGATTTGTAGTTTATAAGATATTAGGTCATGAGTATAATCTGCCCGAATTGACTGATAAACATAATATAGGCTATTAAGTTCTATTGATATGAGGATCTTAAATCTGAATTAAAGAAAGTAAAAAATATGAAATGTTTAATTATATGTTTTCTAAATTCATTTAAAACATTTTTACAATTTAACATCAATAATTTGAGTTATAATGAAAAGTTTAGAGTATGCCCGGACATATATTACAAGGGTATAGAGCAAAGTTCAAAAATTCACTATAAATTGTGTAGTAATCAGAATGGTCTCAATTTTTGATATGTTATATTTGAGATGTCTAGTTTCAGTGAAAAAAGAATTACAAGCATTGGATAAGTATAACTCAAAATATGGCTAGGAGAATCTAGGCTGCCAGCATTGGAAACCCTAAGATTTGGGGGAAATATAAAATTTATTTTCTTAGAATTTAATTAAAATAATTTCATACTAATTGAAGTTTTAATCGAAATTTAATTTAAATAAATAGCTTCCAAAAATAAGGATAAAGATGATGAAGAGTTGGAGCATCCCTATTACCTTGGTTAATTGAGGAAAATAATAGTTAGCAAATTTTGGTTTAGAGGTGAGTAATGTATATATATCAATGTTTTGTCTTACTCCATTGGAATTATTGAATCCTTCTACTTTGGACTTTTATTCCATTCTAAATTGGTTTTGCTAAAATTTGATTATATATATATATATGAATTACATGAACTTCTCTAATTATCTTCATTACCTGAATATCTCTTCCATTGACTCTTGATTATTGATAGAGAGCTTTAAATGTGATTATTTGTTATATGGCTATTATGTGTGAATCCCATTATTACAATGATATGATTATGATAGAAAGGCCCACCGATGGGGTAGGGTATACTACATCGACATTGTGTACATTGAGTATTCTATACGGATCTTAGTTAGGAGGGGGTAAGGTCCTAACCATAAGGTCTCATCAACCTTATACTCAAATTGATTGATTGCTACCGAGATATGTAGCTTTTCTACGTGGATTATATGGACCCAAAATTTTCTGTCATACTTATTATTATTATTATTGGCTCACGGATTCATTGAGTAATGACCTATGTGTTCTATATTTCTTTGTTGACATCATCTTTATCTATTTATTATAAACCAATATTTTCAAATATATCTTGTTAGCCTTTCTTTATTATTGAAAAGAATTGACCTTATAAGCCTGATATATGTATTTTACTCACTGAGTTATACTCACATCATTGTGGTTTATTTTTTTTTTCTTTCAGGAGTGACTTAGATAGTGAGGGTTCCAGCTCTCTTTCTTCTTCTCGTTAGGAACCTACATTATCTATATACGGTTTGGGATATTTTGGTGTCACACCCCAACACCACCGGTGTGACGGACCTACGGTAAGGGTAGGCATAAGGCCACCATAAACCCATAGAACCCTTTACTAAACCTGTCTCATACATAACAATATACACTTACCCAAAATAAAACATTATATTTCATAAATTATCATTTTATATCATGACATCTCCACTTGTTCCTTACCGATCAAAACATCGTTCTAACATCAATATGGAACAAATGAGAGTTTACAAATGTCATCCATGGCAACAAAATCAAAACTATTCCATATCTATCTACGGAGCTCTAAAAGAATACTTCTCAATAGACATGAATATATATATACATTACAAAATAATATCCAAAATAATTACATCCAAGCTCCTTGTGAACAATAAATCAAGAAGCTCTATCCTCTGGATTAGCTCTCTCTCGAGCTACACTAGCACCTGAAATCACAGAAGAGGGATGAGCCTCAACTCAATAAGATATGAACTACATAATGCTTTAGGTAAATCAAGAATTTGAGTATCAAATCATGAACATATACATATACATATACTTGCATGAAAGAATATTAAGCTTGTACTTGAAGAAGAATATGAGTACTTACAACAAATAGCACTATCAAATCATATCATAAATTAAATCATGGTTCTCATTTAGAACATAATAATGCCTGCAAAGGATGGCATTATCAAATCGCATATAAGATATAACTTATATCATATAATAACGTATCAGTAGCCTTGCTACCTTAACGTGCACATATGCTTACGTGGGTATATGCCTAGAGCTCATGGCCCTCTCTAGGTGGAACACTGATAAAAACTCTATCAGCTGGGCTCCCATTATGGACCAATGAATTTACTCTCATTGGGAAAAGCGTTTTATACTTATGTGAATCAAAGGGTCATTATAATAAGGTATTCTTAAAAATTCAGATTTGGTCAAGAGACCATTTATCATGCATATCAAAGGCTTGTTCATGATCTTGGTCCAAGAAAAAAAAACTAAGTCATTCTTATATATCAAGTGATTACACTAAGGAGGTTATCCAATAAAGGTTTCATATCGTAAAGAATATATATGAATATTTAACAATTCATCTCATAAGGAGAAATATACAATTATATAATTCATAACTTACTTCTTAGCAAAACTTTCTACTATTAAGCTCAACACTTGATTAAACGAAAATCCTCATCAACTCCTTGAATTGTCCAAGCCTAATCAAAATCCCCAAATTTTACAAATTAGGGTTTTCTCAAATAATAATACATAATATGGTTCCTTATAATTTTACCCATCTTATAGTCTCTATTATTATTTCCTAATATCAATTTAATTCATCTCTTAAAGAAAATTTGAATATTAATAACATAATTACTATTCACATCGTTATTCATCAAAATTCATAAATTCTGGTATCTTCCATATTAATCAAAATTAATAGCCTTAAATACTCATAATAGGTTCTATATAACTCATAAATAACTATTCTAACTACCAAAAATCTTAATCTAAAAAGAAAATGAAGTTTGGAGAAAATCACCTTATTTCCCCAAAACCGAGTTCTTGAAGGATCTGAGCTTGAAAATGATGATTAAGTTTTTTGATGTGATAATTTAATGATTTAATGCATTAATTCTGAGTATCAATGTATTAGAACACAAATGGAACAAATTGGAGAGAGATAGGAGAAGAAATGAAGAAGAAAGAAAGAAAAGAGAAACAGCTATCTTGAAAAATGGCTACTACTTCTTTTTTTAAATAGGCTACTGCCTCACCAATAGCTACTTCACCAAACCCACTTCACCAATTCCACTTCGCCAAACCCACTTCGCCAATTCCACTTCGACAATTCCACTTTGCAAATTCCACTTTGCCAATCCCACTTCGCCAATTTTGTTTTGCCAAATTCCACTTCGGCAAATTTCACTTTGCTAAATCTCCACTTCGCCAAATCTCCACTTTGGCAATCCCACTTCGCCAAATCTCCTTTTCGCCTAATCTCCACTTTGACAATCCCACTTCGCCAAATCTCCACTTCAGCAATCCCACTTTGACAAATCTTCACTTTGGCAATCCCACTTTGCCAAATCTCAGCTTCGGCAATCCCACTTTGCCAAATCTCCACTTCGAAATCGAGGAGCTAGCTCGCACTACCTATCTTTGCTGAGCTAGAAAACCTTCCTCGTCAACTCACACTAAACCAGCTCTCAAATGAGCTACAGACATTCAAACTCCTCATTATTTTTATCACTTAAAATAGACACTTGTAGGTCCAACATATCTAAAATTCAAATCAAAAGGAGATCTACAAAATTTATGGTGAATTTCTAAATTTCACCCTGACTTTACTCTACAAGTACTATTCGAGCAGGTCTGATTCAATTAGATCTCTCTTGAGCTACAATTCTCTAATCTCTTTGAAATTTTATAACCATCTATATAACACATAAAGGAACATTTTCATGTTTATACTTTTGATTCACTCAGCCTCTAACATTCTAAAAACAAATAAACAAACCCAGACTTACTGCAGGAAATAGAGAATTAGACAAGTTCTGATCGAGGAAGTATATCCTCTCACACACACAAAATTTTAGGAAATAGTTCTACAACTCTTATGCTTTACACTTTTCCAAGTTATTTCTTTAAGATCATAAAAACTGACTCACAAAATCCTTCCCAAATACAGATTCTAAAATTCTAAAAAAATTAATCTATCCACAATCATTTCAACAACATGTATATAAAAAAAAATTAACAGGTATTACATTTGGACACTGTATCAAATTCTAGAATTTAGCTTCATGATTTTGGCTTAGATTTTGTCATATAAATTTATAAACACTTAATCAACGAATACTTTGAAATGTAAATAATGAATCTAGAGAAGGTTATGTGAATAATAATGGAAGTGTTTATATGCATTTTTGGTGTATTAGAATTGAGGGTATAAGTTATTTTATTGGGAGTGAAATTTTTCTATAGGTTGTATTTTATTAAAAGACCCGGTTTTGGATCGGGAATAGTATAAAAAATATAGAAAAAACTTTGGTAGATTTGCTTTAAATTGATAAGTAGGGGTTCTATGGGTATAGGTGACCTTATGCCTTCCCTATGCCCTAGGACCGTCACATTCCAAAAGTGGGATGTGATAGTTTTTACCTTATATTTTTTCAATTAAAAATAAATTAAGGTGGCGACTCTCAAAATCATTTTCAAAAGAATTAAAGAGACAATTTTCAAAAAAATAAAGGCGACAGTCGCTTCAATCATAAGACTAGACCCGAATGAGTATTTCAATTCCTACCAGATCGGATCGATGCTCGGACAAGGTCTCACAAGAACATTGGAATTCCTCATAAGCTTGGGTTTCTTTCTCTTAGATGCTCTCTTTAGAAAAAGCCCAAATCAGCCAAAGTACTCCTCAAGTTTAGGTGAAGTATACGTTAAGTTCTTATTATCCTTGGTACACAATCGCTACAAGAAAATAGAGATATATCGACAGAAATGGCTACAAAAAATATTTTATTAGTAATTATCTTCAGTTTACTAATAGAATGTTTATCCAAGAAAAAAATGTTCCCTTAGCTACCAAATACTGACGGATTTCCATCAGTAATTACCAATGGATAAATATGGTTGGAGAATTATGTCATGATTTTGGTGCGGTAAAGAATACCGACGGTTCAATGTAATATCCTAGAAGACTATATGGACTCAAGTAGACTATAGCAGTGGATATTAAATTAATTGAAGAGTAAATAAGTTGAATTAGTTTTAGAAGTATAAAAACAAGATTTAAGGAAAAGTTTTTCCGAAGGAACTATAAGAAGGATAATAGGTAGCATCAATCGGTAATAAATTTTTATAATATTTTTAAGAGGCTCTTTACTAAAATTGATTGAGGATATTTTAAATAGGATCTTGAATTATCTAAAAAATAATAATATAAGGATCAATATGAAGTTAAATCGATGAATGGATAGTGAAGAGAAAAAGGTGATGAGAAAATCATGATTTGGAGTACTTGTCGGTTCATAATTTTTAATTAATTTTTGATAGTTATTTTATTTAAATGCCTTTCACATAACTTAAATTAAATGAATTATAGACCAATTAAAAATAAATTGAAGTGAATATGGTATTAAAGATAATTGAAGATGGATATGGAAGAGAAGGAATAGTAAATAATGACAAAATTATAAATAAATAGAAATTAGAAACCAAATTCTTAACAAAAATTATTTAAATATTAAATAGTAGATTTTTCCTATTTTTGCTATTACTGGACGGCTACATGTCCCAAATAAGGATGGACTTTATTTGATTTTTCCTTCCATTCAATCTTTCATTCCATATTAACTGACAAATGTCCCAAATTCTAGAATTTTCTTGATATTTCTTTTCCTTCTTATTCTTTTCTATTAGCTTTGGTGTATAGAAAAAATAAAAAGGCTAGCTATTTCATTACCTATGGCCGGACCACTCTTATCCAAGGCTCTGAAAAATAGTACTTCATCCTTCTTCCATAGAATCCAAATTTTCTAGTTAGGAAAGGTTAGATAGAAGTGAGAAAGTGATAAAGGAAAATTGATGGACTTCATATCAAGTAATTTGGAGGAGAAAAAAAGAAGGATCCATCTAAGGTAAAATTCATAAACTTGGTTCTTTAATTCAATTTATAAGTGTTATAGCTTGAATAGTTAATAAATTGAATCAATTGAGTTGTGTAATAAATGCTATATAAAAGAAGTTAAAGATTGGATTAGGGTTTTAAGATTCTGAAATATGTGTTAGATGAAAAGGTTGTAGCTTATATTATGTAGTCTTAAAAAATGAATTTGGAAAAGTGAAAAATATAAAATTTGTAACTTTAGGTCTTAAATATATTCTTGTAAAATGGATTCACAAAATAATAAGTGAGAAAAGAGATATTAGGATATAAGTGGAATTGACACGGATGAAGGGTTCAACATAAATGCTACTGTATTTTATTAATATAAGGATATTAAATTCTGAATTAGGAAAAGTGTTCAACATAAAAAATGTTCATTTATATATTATCTAAGTTTAGGTAAAATGGTTTTAGCATTAGATATGTATATTATGAGTTACAAACATGATACTATAACAAGCCCGGATGTAAGTTATAGAACAGCAGGGTTGACTTCAAATAGTTACCATAAATTGTGTAGTGTATGAATTAGTTTGAATTTTTGATATGATTGAACCTAAGATGTCTAGTATAAGTAGGAAAAGATATCAATAAATGAATCAAGACTGCCAATGATGAATACTAAAGGAAATTCTTAGAAATAAACATTAGAATTTAGGAATTATAGGAAATGATGTCAATTAAGGTTTAGTTAATGAAATTTCAAGTTATTGGAATCTAAATTGAATTCAATTGAATTTTTAGCATCAAATGAACAATGTTGATTAAGTTGGAGTCTATACATTCCAATTCATGGATTAAGGAGTTAGAGATATGAATTGTGAAATCTAAAGGCTAAGGTGAGTAATATATATATTGTTTTACTTTTATTTGAATTCCAATGTATTTGTGAAACCACTTTACATTGAATATATTGTTAATTTATAATGAACCCCTACTGATACTTTGAAATTGTTAACTATTGAACTTAACTTTATTGATCCTTTAAACAATGACAAAATTAATAATACTGGACCCTAGCTAGGAGGGGATTATGATATTTGTAATCTTTCCACTGGGCCCTAGCTAGGAGGGGGGTTATGATCCTAGCATTCTTTCCATTTGACCCTAGTTAGGAGAGGGTTATGATCCTAGCCATGCAGACTAATAAATAGTATGAAACATGCTATCGTACTGTAACCTCTGCTTACTGTTTTACTAGATTTTGGATTTCTATCATTATTATATTGATTGTTTATTTCACTGATAACCTATTTGATTGCTTAACCAATTGATTGATATTACCATTGTCACCACTGAATATCCCACTGATTGAATTGTTTATTGATTACTTATTCACCTGCATTTTCAATAGCTTATTGTATTCTATTGTTATTCTATTTTATTCCTGATTTTTATAAACCTATACCTTCTTTGTGAGCTAATCTTGAATACCTAGCCTCACAAGTAGAATAATATATGTATTACTCACTGAGATTTTTTTTTTTTATCTCATCTATTTGTGGTTTAACATTTTTCAGAAGCTAAGTAGATATTAGTGGTTCTAGCTTCTTTATTTTCTCCAGCTCGGAACCTTTGCTATCTATGTAATTATCTATCATATTAGTATTTGATAATGTCTCTAGTTTGCTTCATGGTTAGAGGTTTAATAGTAGATTATTAATACTTATTGTAAAAATATGTCTAACTACTGATGTAAGAATTTATAGAGTTTTATATAAATAAATGATATGATTATAAAAGTGTTGAATTGAATATTGATTGTCATTGAAGTGAGGAAATAAGGATGGAATTAAAGTATTTTTTTGCATGTTGAGATCTTGGGTTGTGTCGATTTGTGTTACTATTCATTTTTTTTGGAATTGTATTAAATTTTCAAGGGAAACTCTGTCAGAATTGATTTTAATATCTATAATTAGGAGTTTTAAGAGTTTAGATAGCCTTAAGCTAACCCATTCCTTAGGACCATCATATCTCCTGAAGTGGGGATGTGACAAAGGTGGTATTAGAGCTATGGTTTAAGTGATAGAATGCATATGTGTCATAGGTATCAATAAGATATTAAGTATATCATAGAGCATAGGATTCATGTCTCATCATTTAAAGTCATCCGTTATATGTTTATTTATGCATTGTCCATTATTTAGTATGAATTATTTTGTAGATTTGTCACAACCCACACTATGGGGCTGTGACGGTCCTAGGGCACTGGAAAAATTCACATAACCAGTACCACGAAGAACCCAAGTCACATGCTTTCATTTCATTTAAGTCATTTTTATGACATATTATTTATTTTTTTACACTTCGAGTTTTACAGAAAATCGGACAGAGTCTCCTCTGTAATATTAACATTTGCCCAATTAGAAAATATAACAAAACACTTCTAATATCAATATCAAAACCCAATTCAACCTCCAGTACACAACTCACATCAATTTATACTTATGTCAA
>CANXYC011136927.1:0-13290 GCA_948193065.1 Aleurites moluccanus | reverse complement strand
CATATCAATGGATACCATTATGCAACAATGGCATCCTCCATATCAATAAGTCCAATATCAGTCAATCAATTATCATTAGGGTTCATGGCAATGTAAAAGGTGACATATAAATAATGATACATGGTATGGTATTCAACAAAGACTTGGAACAAAAGTTGACTCAATAAAGGAAAACGGTAGGCCAATTGGCATGCCAACGTCGCTGGCGACAATGGCATTCAAATGGTAGGCCTATGGAATGCAAACAATAGGCCAAAGACAAAATGAACTAGGCATTTCATCAAACACATGGGCATACAATGACAAGCCAATAGGCTAGGTTAGGGTGCAAAATTGACTTGCCCAACACAACTAACAACAAGCTACATTGGCAATAACAACATATGCATCAAAGAAACAATAATAAACAACATAAAAAAGGCTCAATTTGGCTATGGAAAACAAGGCAAAAATCAAGCAAAAATATAAGGCATGAATAGTACTATTGGTTTCAGCCAAAATACACTTTCCATGTAAGGTTTCAAATTTCAATTTTAACACATTTGGCATGTTATTAGATGCATATTAGACTCACCTAAACTTCCAAATAGCTTTGGAAAGTTTAATTACACCCAAAATCACCAATGGAGCCAATTAGCACACCTTTGTCAAAACTTCAATTCTACACCAATCCAATCATCAATTAGTTTCCTATTCACATCCAATTAATATATTCTAACATAAATTAACATAATCTAACACTAAATCAAATAGTTAAGTTACACAACTTCCATTAGGTTTAGGAATTTAGGGATTTCTAACAATTTGTATCAATTGATGCAATTAACCATAAAACCCATTCAATTTAACGTAAATAACGTCTAATTAAACCATAAAACTAAATAAATTAACTTCTTACCAAAATGTAGTGATGAAACTGAATTGATGTAGCTCTCCAATCCTTGGTTTCCTTAGCTTTTTCCTATAAATTGATGATGGAGATAGCAAGAACTAAATGAATACTCAACTTTTCCATCAATTTACTTAAAGAAATTTGTAAGAAATGAAAAAGAAAATGGAGGAAGAAGGAAGCAATGGTGGTTCGGCCACTTTGAAGAAGAAGAAGAAGAAGAAGAGGTTGTCAAAATTTTGCTAAGTATTAATTATATAGAAAAATCATATTGGCAAATTACAACTAACTCCTCCAACTTTCATATATCACACTTTGGTCCAAAATCTTCTGTAATTTATTCTGTTAATTCTGTCAGGAATTGGATTTCAAAGTGAGAGTAAATAAGCTTATTTTAATTTATACTTATTTATAAAAATGGCTTCAAAGTCATTCTGTAACTCCGACGGACCCATTTTTACTATTCACCTTAAACTTTCATTTATTTATGATTTTGCCATTGGTTACTTTTTCAGTGTTCCTAATTGATTTTAACTTCTTTCTTTTTACCAAAATTAAACATACATTATAGTGATCTTTTACCCCCAAGTCAACTTTAGAAATTCTTCTGTTGACCGGACTGCTAATTTCTCGGCAGTGTTCCCGACACCGCCGCTTTCTGAAAAAGTAACTAGTTCGCTTTCTAACTGTGTCTCTAAAATTATTTCCCATCATTTCAAGACTTATAAATCACATATTGAGAACTAATTCATGCATATATGTTAGAACTTTCTAGGGTATTACACACCAGAGTTTCCTTTCACACACATATTAATTTGTTTTTTAACCTCTGGTATATTTTTCATTTGATCAGCCTTCTGTCGCCACCTTGTTAAGTACTCGACAAATGTTTCATTGTACTTTTATCGGGTGGTTTCCAAGTCTTGCAGAGTCACATCTATCTGCGTATTATAGGAATATTGTTAAATGAACTTTTTCACCAAATCTCTCCAATCCACTATCACTTTCTTATCTAGGTCATAATACCAATGGACAATGACTTTTATTAAGGATAAGACAAAGAATTTGGTGATATGAGCTTTGGTAATTTTGGTAGCTCCCATGAAGGTGGCATATTGCCTTACATGAACTCTAAGATCACTTGTCCCATCACACCTTTGTAAATAGGGGAATTCAAATATTGGAGGGAGGTCCTCTCCCGCAGTGATATCTGATCCCTCAATATCGTAAATCCCAGCAACTCCAGTGCTCTTGAGCATGTTTTGTATCTTTTCAACCTGTTTGGATAAGTTCTCATATTCTTTGTGCACCACCTCAGTATTTCGATTCTTTCATATTTCATAGTTTATGTCTAAATTATTATCATCATCTATATCCACCACCTTATTAGGATTAGGGTCCCTAGTTTCATTCTTAGGTTGGCTAGCTTATGGGGTTGCCTCCTTGGCTTGAGCAAGCTGTGGAAGGATTTGTTATAGAGCTTTTTGCAAACGAGGTTCTAGGGTAACCCTAAATTCCACATCCAACTCATTTCCTTCATATACCATCTTAGCCATTACTTCAATGGGTTTAGCTTTGAGATCAAAAGAGAAACTCTTTTATACTGTACTATCTCTTGTGGATGAGCTGGGGATAGGTTGGGAATCCATTTCTAACAACTGAGTCCAATCCAACTTTTTGCAAATTTTCGTTAAATCAAGGCTTTGCTTTTCACCTTTTCTTTCTAACTTTCTAGTTTCTCAATGCCAAGTTGTGTGACCTTGTTCTTTCTTCTAACCTAGTGTTTGCTATAACTATAAAGAGAAGCATCAGGTATGAATGCATGAATGCATGAGTTTACTAATTTTTCATATTTCCATTAGACCAAACCCTAAATTTTTGTCACTTATAAATGAAAAGACAAAGTACATTGGCTGAAAATCCCACATTGAAATTTGAAGAAAAAAAATAGAACATATGTGTGTTGAACTATTGATGCTTTACAGAGAATCAAGGAAAGCAGCATGCAACCCATGCAATGCATATAGCACTTGGAAATGGTGTAGAAAAAATATTAAATAAGCACCCATCAGAATTAGAAAATCCAATTTGGGTCGATCGAGTCATCGGTAATTCAACCGGATTATTAGTTTTTTAGTCGATTTTTATGGATCGAATAAAAGAAGGTAAACTAAACTGACGGTTTAATCGATTTTTAATTTTTCAATTGAACTAAAAGATTCGGTCCAAGTTTAATAACCATAATATTAACACTTCCACATGCTATAAGCTTGGGAGCAACAAAATGAAACAAATCCAAAGTTGATCTAGCTATATAAGCTTTGTTATCTCTGCAACTTCAGTACCTCCTATACCCATTTTTTGAAAGTTAGCATTTTATAATAATGTATGATAAAATATAACTTGATATTAAAAATAGATATATAAACATGAATATATGTATATATAAAAATAAATAGACAATTATGTATATAATTATTATTTTTATTTATAATAAAAAATTATATTTAATTATTAATCAATAAAATAGTAGTCCAAAATGACATTTAGTGGGGTCATAGACCACCACTCAAATTTTTAAGTATTCAAAGGAAATTTTTTATGTATTTTACATTGAATTTCTACTAAAACTTTGGACTTTGTGCCCTCTCTTTAAATATAGAATTATTAATTTAGACTAAGAAAGAAATATTATGTGATAATTATAATGGAGGTAAAACTACCACCATAAATTGATTAATAAAAACGTGAGTCAATAACTAAATTAAGTAAATTCGTGCACTAAAAAAAAACTTATTCCTAAATATTCTTCATGTTTCCTACCATATCAAGATTCAATTATTTTCTTGGGAGTTCCTCGATTGTTGGTGTAAGGTATGCAATTTTTCCTCCTATAAAATTATATTTAGTTAGAATTCAAAATTTGACGAGAAATACCTTTAGAAAAAATGTGAAAGCTAAAAAACCTAATCTTTAAAGGTCAATGTCCGTGATTAGATAAACCCACAACATTACTACACTAAAAAAGACAAAATGTTCATTGGTTAAAGATAAAAAAGGCTAAATTATATTCATTATCTCTGAATTTATATTTTAATTCAAGAATGTCCTTAGACTTTGATTTATTAAATAAAAATCGTGACACAGTAATTTTATCGCAACTATGTTCCTTTCTTCCATTTTTCAGTATAACATAAGTCAAAAATCTGATGTGGATTTCATTTATTATTTTTAAACATTCTTTTTAGCATTTCAAGGTCTGCACGTCGGATTTTCCATATTAAAGTGATCCTTCACTAGGCACATATCAGTTTCCAAGGTTAAACTTCTCCTTCTCTCTCATTCTTCCCTTATTTCAGTCACATCTTAGCCTCTCTTTTTTTCAAAATCCCTAATATCTATGATCCTCAAAGCATCTTTTATTTATTTTTGATTTATTTCTTTATTATTGAAAAATAGTGTAATTACAGATGGATTTTACCATACTAGTGTGCTATTATGGAGAGGAAGATGTTATAAAGACTTCATGGTCTGAAAACAACCCTAGATGCATATTTGTTGGCTACAATAATTATGGGGTAAGTTTTTTATTAAAAAAGTATTAACAAAAAAAATTGTTCCTAATACCTATTTTTGAGGAATTTTTGCTACATAAAGCTAGGGGATGTAACTTCTTGACTGGGTTGATCTAAAGTTTTCTCCACGAGAAAATAGAGTGATTCATGGAGTTTTGAAGAAGCTGAATAGGATGGAGAGCCTTGTAAAGAACAACTAATATGGGGAGGTGAAAATGGGTGGAAAGAATGATGGTGTTGTTGCAGGTGAAGATTAGAAGATAAGGTTCAAGTGATTTTTGCTAGGTTTGATTGTTGTTGCTGTGCTCATTGGGCTTGTTTGAGCACACTGGTTGGGGGGGAGGGAGTAATATGTGAGTTTGCTGGATTTTTGCTTATGAGACAGTATAGAGTTTTAGGTTTAGGTTAATGGGCAAAGTACTATGTGTTATCATTTTGTTCCAATAAGCTTGTTACAAAATTAGTATGTAAAAATTTATAACCTATTAATGAAAGTTAACTTTAGGAGTTCATTTTTGTTATATGCATAACATATAATGTTGTTTTAATAGTGTGTGTTGTTTTAAAGTTAAAAATAAGATATATTATTCGACAAAACATCCTTCATTTCATTGATAAATAATAAGTCAATTATAAAAGACAAAAGCCACATAAAGTTTGTTCCAAGTTTGAAACCCATCTTAGTTTCAACTGTGAAACATAGTTTCATCAATACAAAATACCCCATATTTATCATCATATTCAGAACTGTCCTATTTATGAGAAAGCCAAAATATCCACAAAAAAAAAATATTGATATTTTGGTCAAACAATTTCCTACACAATATTTGTAATCCTAACAAAACAAAAAGTCATGAATGTAGATTCACTTCTTTTACCTTTTGACAGGAAACTTGGCCTTCTCTTTGCCTTGGTATGTTTGGGAAAGAGGTGTTGATGGCTTTTCAACTGCTATAGGCTTATAGATTGTTACACAGACTGCATTTGGGGTAGGGACTGAAGCATATGAATCTGCACTTTACTTAGCTGTCCTTTTTTTTGGCTTATTATGAATAATAAGATTAAAATTACACACATAAGTTACACATATAAATTATTGTCATTGTGCAAAAAAACCATTATGTAAAACACCATCTAATTGAATTTAAAAATCTTTACCTTTTGAGCATATTGGGCTTGCACCTTTTTTCTATGTCTTTTCACATTGTGGCCAATGTCACCATAGTGAATGCATTTCATTCTCACCAAACTAGTTCTTGAAAGCTTGTTCCTTTCTGATGCAGCCTTTTCCATTTCTTCATCCTATTTCTTTCTTGCCTTTTTCTTTATGCCCCTCTTAATTTGATTTGGGGTTGAAGGTGTGATGACATTATTCCCATTAGCATCTGGCCATAAATATGGACCATTAATTCTAGGAATTACATACTTATAAAATTCCATAGTTGCCTAGACTGAATAACATTCATTGATATAAGTAATGGATCTTTATTTTGTCCAATGATACATGCCAATGCTTATTCACATTGGATCTCAATTAATTGTCACCTCCTGTAAAAGCACTGTTTGTTTCTAGATCAACCAATTTCCGCCATCAGGTCATGCAACCTGAATTTGAAGTGACCTTACAAATAAGGGATTGTAAGCCTACACAATATCCAAAAGTTTATTTAGCTTTTTTTGGATTTTAGGATAAAGAGGACCATTCACCCTCTTTAATTCTTGCCTCCTTCTAAACATTATTCTCATTAGCTTGGACCTAATCATCTCAAGCATTATTATTATGGCCTCGTCCCTTGTATCTAACATGTATTTATTGAAACCCTCACATAGTCTATTAGTGAGTATACCACATAGACTATTAGTGAGTATACCATATAGAGCAATTGTATCAAAGCAAGCTTTACTCTAATTCTTATAAGGTCTTTCCCTCAGCCAATCCATAACTTTTGTACTCTTTGCTTCAATCACCTGAAGACTTTTTTCCAAGCAGTATTATGGGATGTCCTAGTAGCATCCTATAACCTATCTTTTAATTCCTTCCTTCTAAATCTTCCTCTGAAATTTGTATACATGTGCCTCACATATAACTTATGTTCTGTATTAGGAAAAGTTCCTCAAAACTGTTGATCAATCCCTAAACAAATTTATACAAAAATGCTTTATAAACATATATGAAATGATTAATATAAAGTTAAGTTTGAAAATTTATGCCTTCTATCTATCAAACATAAATACCCACTGATTACTATTGTACATCCCCAAATCTTCCTTAAGTAGACTTATGAACCATCTCCACGTCTTTTTGCATTCAATTTTAATAACTTCCTATACAAGTAGAAAGATGCAATCATTGGGATTAATCCCTACAACACTCAATAACTGGCCATTATAATTGCCTTTTTTAAGAAACATCCATCTAGGCATATAAAATTCCTACATCCAATTTGAGTGCATTCTTCAATTGTACAAAAAAAATGTACATCCCTCTGAAAGGACCTTTCTCTTCCATTAATTGAATTGTTGAACCAAGATGTGTCCACAGCAATTGTTGCTTGCACCTATGCAGTATTGAGTACTATTTACCTATATCTCGCTCTATTTTTTTTAAAGCATATTGCTTGGCCTTCCAAGCATTAGTCCTGCTTATAGGAATAACCTATCACCCTTTTAACTTTGTCAAGTAATCCATTGAAACTTCAATTGGGATCACATCCAAAGTCTTTTAAATACATATCATCAATCCTCTTAGAAGTTAGATTGTAAGCTTTTGAAAATCTTCCCATATATATGCTTCAAATTACAACTTCTTAGTTGAAAGTTTCATTCAAATTGTCTTTCAAATAAAACTTTAATCACATTTTGTAGCTTTATTATAGCATTTGAATTTGCATTTTATATTATAATTCTTTGGAAACCATACATGGAATCTATTATTCAAAGAATGCTTTATACAAGCCTCATTCACATCATTCTTATTATTGAATAACATTATAACCTTTAATTGAGGATCTTCCATGACCCTTTTAGCATTAAACTCAAGAAACTTCAATTTTTCTTCAACATAAGAATCACTATCAACACTATATAAGTTGTATGAATCACCATATTTTGAGTTATCATCCTTATTAGTATTAAATCTCAAACTTACTTCCACATCTTTAACATTTTAGCTTCACCTTCTGCTCTTGTGCACGATTGAGATTTGAGCCTGCCCATTTTTCCTTTCATATGAGTCTCAAACAATACATCCACCAAGTCATCATCACCATCTAATAGGTTATAATATGGGCCTTTAAATTAAGTGTCATCATCCTCATTTAGTAACCCCTATATGACTTCATCAATATTTGGCCCACATGTAGCATCTTCATCAAACATTGAATTAATATCTACAACACTGTAACTAGCTTGCAATAAATCTATGACTGTTACTCAGTCAAATGCAGTATTTACAATACCCATAGAGAAAGGCAACTGATTATCCAACCCTTTGCTAGCATGCTTATCAATTAATGGTACCCCTTTAGTGTCATGATCTTCAGCAACTAACCTTTCATTGTCATGCATTTGACTGTTCAACCCTTCATTGTTGTGCATCTGAGTGTCTAACTCTTCATTGTCATGCTCTTTATGCAGTTTATTTGGCAAACTAGGACTATAATGCACATCATTTATCAACCCTTCACTCTCATTCAGTTCAATTGGCAATACTGGACAATCATACACATAACTCAACAACCCCTTATGCATATTACTCATCAATCCATAACTCTCATATACAAAGGCACTCTTTGCATTATTGGTATACACACTGAATTTTGATACACCTTGAATCTGAGTAAAAGCCCAATGATGAGGCATCAAGTACCGAGATGCAAGATAAAGTTGCTTGTCATGAGGTTATTTTGACCTTTTTTAGACCAACGATGTTGCTAGAATTTTAAAGCTAGCAATTGATGATTCAAGTTAATATGTTAAGGAAAAGTGTTAAAATGTTATTTAAAATTATTTTGGGTAAGTTCGAGCCAAGTTCAAAGGCCCAAACAAGAAATCTGGCATGTGGGAGGCTAACGAGCCTGTGCCAGCTCAAGGCCGAACGACCCTGCCCCTAGGCTGTCTACCCTTACTTATAGGCATGTAGAACTGCAAGGCTTAGCCTAGGCTGTCTGGCCTTGTAATAGGGCCACAAGGCCCTACACCTTGGGCATGGAGTGACGACTCGCTCTGTGCTCATGCCACTGCTCCATGAACCATTTTTCCTATTTTAGGGCCTTGCAAACCTATTTAGTACCTGATTAGTATTTGCATTTTTGTTCTTTTTTAGTATTTTAACAAAAAAAGTTTTTTCTTAAAAGTAAGTAGGAAAATTTGGAAGTCCTTTACTTGTATGTAATTTAAAACTATTTTGAAAGTTTTTCTTCATTTTACTTAGGAAGAAAGCCTATTTCAGAATCTAATTAAACTAAATAGGAGAATATTTGACTTGCACACTAAGTAATATTCCTATTTAGGAGTGGGTGAAGGGTTTCTTAAAGCCTATAAATGCCCCGTCACCTACTATTGAAAAGGGAGTCGAACTTTAAGTTGAAAATTTGGAATTGAAACTTCACCTCCTAAGTATCCTACATCATTCTAATCTCATCCAGCAACCACAAATAATATGCAACACAAATTATAATGAGACATATATGACCATATGTCAGAATTATATATATATATACATACAACACAACATATATTGATGCATAAAAAATAGAAAAATGTATTAGGAAGTGCTACTCATAAACTTGACTAGCACTTCTCGGTGCGCCTATTCTAGAGATACTAGAATTGGATAACACATGAATAATTAAAATGCAAACAACATGAATGTTACTTTAGAATTATATGATAAGACCCTTCCAAAATTTTGACAGAATTTCTCTTAAAACTAGAACATTCCCTTCTGAAACAAAAGAACAAACACTTCAAAATAAATAGTTTGTAATACTCAATACAATCATCAATCCAAGACCCCTTTTGAGTCTTTAAAGTCACAAGCAATTCAATAGTCTTGAATCATCAATTCCAAATATATATTTGTAAAACATTATTTTTAAAATAGTTTATTTAATAAATAATTAACAATATAAAAATATTGAATTATTTATCGAAAGAAACACTATTTTCTTTGAATTATTTCTAATAATTCATTATACAAATAAATTTTTTTATTAATAAAATTAATTTTAGTTTATAAACCATTTTAAATCAATTTAAACCTTTTATTTTTCTTAAATCATATTTTATACATATATAAGTCAAACCCTTCCCTTTTAAATATTAAAACAAAATAAAATATTATCGTCTATAATATTAAAAGATAAAAAAAAAACCCACTTATATTTATTATAATTTATTAACTAAATTAACTTTGTGTATATGTTATTAGGTGACTTGAATTCATTCTATTTTATTATTTAAATTTAAGTCACCTTTTCTTCTTGTATTAGGAAAAGTATTCAAAAAGTATTTAATTTAATTGGTTGGACTAACTTTTTCTTTTTGAATTTAGAAAAGTGGCATACTCTAAATCATTATATATATGTGCTATTATTTGTGATTTTAGAGCTTTAATTAGAAAGAGACCTTGAGAACTATTTAAGTGAGAGTTAATAGCCCATAAATTGCTATAATTTAAATACTAATTTTTTGAGAGTGGTGAGCACATTAGATGTATTTGGGTTTAAGGGTTAAGTATTATTCTCCTTTCTAATTTTTTATCTCTCCAATTTGCTAATGGATTTTACTTTCCTTCGCCCATGGACGTTGGCTTACATCGAACCACGCAAATTCGTGTCTTCTCTATTTTCTTTTATTTTATTATTGCATTTTTATTGTCCTAAATAAATTCATATCAATCCCAACAAACTGGTATCAGAGTCCCAATTAAAATTTATTTGGGATTAGTTATGACTACGATAAAGTTTGATATTGAGAAGTATGATTGTAATGTCAGTTTTTCTTTGTGGCAAGTCAAGATGCCACAATTTTGATTCAAAATGGATTACAAAAAGAACTATTAGGAAAGGACAAGATGCCTGCTACAATGACTGAAGAGCAGAAATAAGAATCAGATGAGAAATCTCTTGCCTCTATTCAATTATACTTATCAAACGAGATTTTGCATGAGGTTATTAATAAGAAGACTGCGAAAGATTTATGGTCCAAGATTGAGTTATTATACATGACGAAAACTCTCATAACAAAGTTGGTGGCATGACATTGTTTACACACAATTAACATGGCAGTAGGTACACCTTTAAAATCATATTTTGATGATTCCTTTCTTTTTTGATGGATCTTAAAAATATGGACATCAAGTATGATGAATAAGATAAAGCTCTCATATTTCTTCACTCTTTACCTCCATTGTATAAGCACTTTAGAGATACTATGATTTTCAGTAAGCCTACGCTTATTGTAGGGAGGTTAAATGTAACACCTCACTTATAACCTAGAACCTGAACCATAAAGGGAAACTTAGGGGGAAAATTTTTCTTTAACTTAAATGTTATGAATGTTATGTATTATGCATGAATTTTTTATATATGCATGTTATATGAAGTGATTATATGTATAAAAGAGGTTTAAAAGCTGTTAGGACGAAATCGAAAAAATTTGAGTTTTTGATGAACTGGGGGCAAAATGGTCATTTCACACCCCTTCGAGTTTTTATGGAATTAAAATTATATTTGAAGGTAGAAAAGAATATTAGGACATGAAAATGATGATATTATGTTTAAATGAATAATTGTTGGAGAATTAAACCCGTTAGAAAATAATCCCGGACAAAGCTGCTCAATTTGGGATTTCCATTTGAACTAAGGATATTATGGTCTTTTCCTTTGCATTATGGAATTATATGGTATATGAAAGCCTATGGTATCAATTTAGGCTTATCAAAATCAAACCATTGGATGAAAAGATGAAGTAATGGATGGTTGGATAGCTAGGTTTCACCATTTCTATTATAAACTAAATGTAAAGGATTATGCCTTTGATATTTAAAGTTGATTTTTCCCACCTCTTCACCATTCTTCATCTTCCTTATCAATTCACCAACCATATTTTCTCTTTCCTCCATTTGTATAGTTTGGCCACCATTGATCTTCATCATACCTTGTTGTTTTCTTTCATTTTTGATGGAAACATGTTAATTCCACCATTCTAAACACAAATAGATTCAAAGGAAAAACAAAAGAATCAAAGCTTTGAAGTTTTTGAAGAACTTTTGGTAAGTGATTGATTTTGTGATTCTTTTGATTCAAATATGTTCTTAAGATGTTCTTTAATGTTTATCAGTGTTCAAAACATGTTTTGGATGGAAGGAATTCAAAAAGTTGAATGGAAACCCTAATAGGAAGAATTTTGAATCAAAGTATTGTTTTGATGAATCTTTTTGTTCAAATGATGTTTATTTGATGTGTTTAACATGAATTAGTGGTTAAATGATTGAAACAAATTCATTTGAATGGAAAACTAAAGTGGCTGAAACTTGAGGTGCTTATGGATGGTTTGATACTTTGGTGTTTTATAGGTTTAAATGATGGAATGATGTGTATTTGATGTGTGTGTAATGAATTGGTGATTAATTGATGGAAAGAATTCCATTTGGATGGAATTCTAGTTTGGCTGAATGTGATGAAGCTAGGATAATGGTTTGATGCTTTGATGTTTAATATGTTTAAATGATTGAATATTATGTAATTGATGTATATTAATATTGTATAATTGAATGGCATTGAAAAATGTATGAATGGAATGATTTCCATTTGGGTGGAATAATATTGAGTTTGTTAGTTTAATGTGTTAGGTTGATGCAATTTGAAAGGTAAAGTTTGAATATGGTTTAATGGTATAAGTAATGGAAATGTATAGGTTTAAATATTTAAAAGATGATTGATGTGAGTACTTGAAAGGTGAACTTGAATAATGGTGTATGTTTGATATGAAATGGTGAACTAAGTGTATATGAGTTTTTGATACGATAAATAAGTGATGAATATGTGAAATGTGAGTTAATTATGGTGATAGATAAGTGTTTATGCATAAAGGATTGATAAATGTGTAATTGGTACAAAGTAAGGTTTATAGAGCATAGTGTGTATGCTTAATGTTTGTTTATATGAATAATGTGTTTTGTGATGTTATAAAGTCTTACCGGAGTGTTATATGTGAAAATAGGTGAACCGTCAAATACTCCATCTCGGAGTGTAGAGCGGCGGGCCGATTAGGGCTCGAGAATAACATTGGGGGATAAAGTGCTCTTTTTGAGAAAAATGTGAGTCCTTATGTATAATCATGCATGATTTGCATCATATATCATATGAAAAGTCATTTGGATTGATAAACCAGCATTTGCTAACTTACAGTACCTACAGTGCAAATTGGCCTGTAAATAAACCGCCGAAACGACAAAAAATGACCTAAACTTTGTTTGGCTATAAAATGAAATCCAGAAAGCCAATTGGGCCACCGCTTGGTCCAATCTTCTAGTCTTGACCTAAGCTTTAAAATGGTACCTTATGGTCCACCTAAATCCTTTGGTAACATAGTTAACCAGAAACTACTCAAAAATCCCAAAACGGACCCGTAACGACGAGTGTCAGTTGCGGCAGCGCAACTGGGCCCTGCCTGGCATTTTTTTGACATTACCCAAATTTGTTCTATTCGTCATTATATATATACATATATATATATATATATATACATATACATATATATATATATATATACATATACATATATATATATATATATACATATACATATATATATATATAT
>CANXYC011136910.1:0-18245 GCA_948193065.1 Aleurites moluccanus | reverse complement strand
AAAAAAAAATTAATAGTCATCATCTAATTATAATAGTTGCACATGTCACAGTTTTTTAAAATATGTTTATTACAATACCAACATAAAAGTACACAATCCATTAAAAAAAAATACAAAGAAAAAAGCAATTGTTCATAATACAATTATTTAAAAAAAAAAAAAAACTAACATTGATCAACTAAAAAAAAACTATTTTTCATAAATCACTACGCTCTTTGCTTTTGAAAATTTCATATTGAAACTTAAGCCATCCCAATTTTTCTTCAGGAGTATGCATTGTAGTATAACCTTCACTCTTTGATCTTTACTCAAAAATATAGGCAGCAAAATAGTAAAGTTCACTATCAATAATATCAGGCAAAGACTTGATGTCCTCCATAACATCAGTCATGCTAGATCCTGGTAAATCTGTCCTTTTAGTAGTTAAGCTGCTTCTACTTTCTACACTAGCCACTAGCCTAGATTTATCCTCTCTTAATTTAGCTGCCCCTCACAGGTTTTTCTTTTCTTTTCTTCCTTTCTTATCCATGTTTGCTTGAGAACTAGACCCAATGTATCATTTTTTGCTTCTTATTTTTCCTCCCCTCATTAATTGGTGTGACATCAAATTTTATAGTATTTGGTGACTCATTACCACCACTCATGAATTCGTCCAAGCTCTGGACATAATCTTCCTCTATTGACTCATCAATATCATTTAATATTATATGTCTTTCACTAGATGCATCAATATCAATGTCAATATCAATATCCATATTAGGTGGTACTGAAGTTGATGAGGGTGTCCAAGCAAAATCTCCAGTAGCTACAGTGTCTCCAAACATTATGTCCAACCTTTCTACAAGTTCAGGTTTAAGACTTGAACTTCGAAACTTTGCAGCTCTAAGTACAACTTATAATTTCATTTTTAAAAATAATTAACATAAACAAATAAATATAATTATTATGAATTTACTATTAAATATGGAATACTATTATTGATTTAAAACTAACCTTAATTTTTTCATCCCACCATTCAGAAGTGGCTTGAATTGTTTGTTTCTTTGTATCCCATTCTAATCCTGTTTCCTTGCCTATCAACTCTTTCCAAGTCTTCCAATCTCTTTTTAAAACATCCCACTTATTTTTCAACTTAATTTTGTCATAATTACAACCACTTTCCTTATAAAAATTTGTAATAACATACTTCCAACCTTCTTTGCTAAAATGAGTTCCATTTCGCAAACCTTTATGAATAGATTGGATATATATATCATAATATAGTAAAATCACATTATCATTCCATATAGATTTTGATGCCTTTCTTTTCTCTTCTTGGGTTGATTGTGTTTGCATTTTTTATGCTCTATAATGATTATCACTTAGTTAAATTCTAACTCATAAATAAAGTGCTGGAATATATATGAAATTTAAAAAAAAGACACACAAATTTAAAGAAAACTTAATATATTCAAAGAAAACTTAATACATTCAAATTAAACATACACAACAACTAATTTTAATACTAGTTTACTTAAGTGGTTTTTCTTTAATACTAATACACTTTTTTCAACCATTAATTTACTAATGTAAGTAGTTAAGATACCTCACATACCTCAACTTTCTAGTTGAACTTGTCAGTTGAGAATTTAACCAATAAGAAGATGAGTGACATGCATGTAGACTTTGAAAATTTGAGGCAATCATTTTTAATTGCCTTGCATTATCAACTTCTGTCACAAGCAGTGCGCTCATACCCTTAACTTTTATTAATATCTGAATCTTATAATCATCAAGTACCCACTATAAACAAAATGGACTTTTTCATAAACACTTTCCATGTTATTCTCTAATACAATGCAACTATCCTTTGCTATCTTTTGTGCCATCAATGATAGATAAATAGTATTAAACTATTAAATTCATTAACTTGAAGTTATTATTATTAGCAATTAAATTTTCTAGTGAGAGTAATCAATCGAAACTCTCCAACTAAATAACCAAACAATCACTTAAACAACTCAACATCTCGACTTTGAACATTTCGCAGCAATTGTAGATAGTCAATTCAAATAACTGAATATTTTAATTTAAAATATATTTATTTATTTTTATCAAATGTTTAACTATTTGAAATACATATTTAACATTAATTTATAGGATTGAAAATGGTGAACTACGACCATATGCATTCAGAATGTTGAAAAATCAAATCAAACAATTCAAATTCAAACAAAACTGCATCTATATACGCATTGATAACATATTAATTTACCCTAAATGTCAAAGATCCCAATCCTATATATATGTACCTTCATCCCATATCATATCATCAAATCATAGAATTCAGCAATGGCAGCTAATTCTTTCAAGTCTGTTTTGGTGACTCTCTTCATCTTTGCAATGATACTATCACCTATGATCCCTTGTGAAGCAGCCCGGACCCCTAATAATATTCGAGGTAATTAATTAATTACCATGCATATATTCATGATAATTTATTAACTAATTTTGATTGTTCATTTTAATAATTAAATCTTCAATTGCAGGTCTTCTTCAAACAGATGAGGAACCCATTTGTCCAGCTTGTGTGTGTTGCGAGCCTCCAGAGCCAGGTTCCTGCTGCCCATGTTGTTCTACTCCTGTTGATCCATGAAACTGTTTTCACCTTTTTAGGTGTTTGTCAGACGAACACAAGTATATAAAATATATCTGAATATTGAATAATAAAAAAGAAATGTCAATAAAATTATATATAAAAGGAGTACTTCTCCTTTTTTTTTTTTTTTTCTTTTTTTAACATTAAAAATGAAGAATCGATCATAAATCTATTGTTCAGAAGAATAAACATTTACTATTAAATTATATATGGATGTGTATCTGCGTCTTTTATTTGCTATACTTTGTAGATGACATGTACTGAAAATCTTAATATACATTTTATGCTTGTAAGGATTGTTATACGTGATTTTTGCATTTATATATCACTAGTTGTAGGCTCGCAGTTAACATGAATTTTGATCATATATTAATTTTTATTTTATTTATATTTTATTAAAATATTTTAATATATATATATTTTTATGAACTATTATTATTATTTAATATATGAGCCAAATTTTTTATTAATAGGTTAGTTTAAAAATAATTTAAAGAAATTAATTATATATATTAGTCTATATAGATTTTTAATTGAAACTTATAAAAACATAACGATGTGAAAAAAATTGATGAGATATTTTTATATAAATTTAACTTTTGATGAGGTGATTTAATCATACCTTTGCTTTTTAATTAGTTTTAAAATTATATTAAATAATATCCTCCCAATTATGGGATTAATATGGCAATAAATAAGGAAATTTTTAAAGAAAAATGAATTATTTTATAATGTATGTGGCTAATATTAGAGGTTTCATTATTAGACTAATAATAATCAAGTACTTAATTATTTGAAGTGCAGTAAATACTTTCCATTGTTTCCGTGATGAAAGCAATTTCCTTTAATTAGATTTGGATTACCAAGCAATGATGAATCGGTTGCTTCTGGAATTGGTAAACTATTGGGAACTAATTCAAATATATGAAATACAAGATCATTGACTGTTGAAAAATTTATTAGCATTCAATATTTCCGATAATAAATATCTTAATTTTTTTTTTATATGTTTCAATTTAATTTTCTTATTTCGTAATTCAAATTATATTTTATTTTAATTTTATAATAATATTTTCATTAAAAATGTATTAAAAAATATAAAAATTAATTAAGAGATATATAATGTGAAAAAATTAGAAATATGGAAAGAGATTAAAGTAATTAATGAATTAAAATAATAAATGAAATAAAAGTATTAAAATAGATTAAAAAAATTCTTAATAATTATTGTATTTTATAATTAAAATATTTATTATAAGACGAAAAAAATATATTATAATTTGGCAAGTTGGTGCACCAATCCATGAGTCTAGTTTTGTTGTTAAGAGTTATTACTGCAAAGAAAGTAACTTGCTTCCATTTTGGATTAAAACAAATTTTTTGAAATAAATTTTTTATTAATACATAATTTTTAAGTATTTTTTTTAGATTCATGAATCTAAATTAAGTGCCTGAATAGGGATGAAAGAAACTTTAATACATCCTAGTTCGAGTGTCCTTTGATCCTCTTTAAAAAGAATATTTTTTTGGCTTACATTAAAATATAATATCAATTTCAAAAATTAATTTAGTTATAAATGAATTTACTGTCACCTTACTAATTGAAATTTGATTTTCTTAAAGTGATACTATAATTGATAAAATTTTCTTATTTATAAATTTCTTAATTTTGATATTGAAAATTTACTTTTAACTAAAATGATAAAAAGTGAATTTAATATAATATATAAAAGTTGATATTAATAAATTAATTTTAAAATCACTTTAATAAAATTATCAACAAAATTTATATAAATTTTTACTAAGTTAAATTTTTTTGAGTTAGCGTCAACACCAATCATGATATGCAAAACGAAACTTAGTGTTGTACCTTTTTTGTGGTATAAAAATACTTCATAAGTTTATCAGGAAAAGAAAATTATATAAATCCAGTAATAATGGCTAGAAAAGTAAGCTAAACTCTAATCTGAAATCATTTAATTGAAAAGTAGCAAAATAGAAGTCATAGGCTACTTGCTGCACTATAACAATTGTTATTCAAACAAAACTGCTACTGTTTTGATGACTCTCTTCATTTTCGTCATCGTACTGTCAAGCAGCACCCGAGAAAACCAACCTTAAGTTTTTAGATCGTTTGGATACATTAATAAATTTTCTTTCTACAATCAACAATAACATATATGTATATATGTTAGCAATAACACACAAAATGACTGTTCTCCCTAATAAATCAATGTATCTTTTATAATAGCCGCCCCATAAGGATATATAATTAGCCAATTATGGCACACCTCCAATGACTTGTAAATTTGAGATAATATTATCTCATATGTATCTTTTAGTTATCAATTATGAAGCTAATGCTTGAGAGAGAGTTGATAGAAGTATAGAACAATTTAATTAAGGACAAGAGGCACAAAAGAGTTTGCAAGATTATTATTGGATTAGTGTGGTAACCTTTAGCTTTTAATTGAGGTTTTTCATAATCTAGTCTTCTTTTCAGTTTAGTTTTTTGAGATTTATAATTCTAAAAACAATTTCATTATCACTGAAATAAAAGTTTGTTAGTATTTTTATGATTTTTCTTTATTGTAACTAGGCATGTTTTCTTGGTAACATTTTAGATCTCAAGGAAGATTAATGGGTCATTGGCCATTAATTGTTGAGGATTTTTTTTTTTTTGTAATTTTCTTTCATTTTGAATAAATTTCCCAGCTATTATAGTTTGTATGTATATTTATAAAAATAAAAGACAAATAAAAGGCAAAGTCAAGTGCATTAAAGTTAATTGGTATTCCAACTTTCAAGAGTGCAAGTCAAGTCTCACAACAAAAATCAAGTCAAGCCGGAATTCTATCATCTGTGACTGTGAGTGTGAGAAAGATAGAAATCTTTCCAAAAGTTCTAGCAAATTGGATGTTACATGTTCCCATTTCTTTTCTTTTTTTATACGTCATATCATATTTTTTTTAATATTTTTTTATAAATAAAATAATGTATATAAAAGAATATAAAATATAAAATGAAAAATATAAAAACAAAATTAAATAAATTAAAAAATCCGAACTGAAGTTATATATTATTATCGAGCACCATGAAGAACGAAATTAAATCAATATTTATCAATAAGCTTAGTGCTTGATTGGAAAAAGAAAAGGAAAAAGAAAAAAAATCTAATTAATCTAATTACTTATAGTTTTTTTTTTTTTCCTATAAAAGAAAATGTATTTTTTTTTTCATTATTATTATTATTGGATAAAAAGATTTAATTAACAAGGGAAACTTTACATATGAGAAAACACGTGATGTGAGAAAACATGTGTGAATGACTTACTGTATAGTAACAATAACGTTAAAGTATGCTAAGGGCTGCTTACACCTCTCAATAAACCTATATAAATGGCTCCATTTCATCTCCCATAAGTATCCATCAATTAAACATATCTCATCCAAATCGATTATATATTATTAATTAATTATCACTTAACCAATATGGCTGCAACAGGCAACTCTCCAAGGTCTATTATGGTCACTATCTTCCTCGTAGCATTGGTTTTGTCTCCTTGTGTTGCAGATTTTGACCGTAAGGGTTCTGCAGGTAAAGGCCATCTCCATACCTCCATATATATTTTTGAGATTTTTTTAAAAATATCGAAAAAAATAAAAAATATTTCATTTTCATTATTAAAAAAAAATTTCAAAAATACTATATACCTAAAAATGTTTTTTCAAAAATATTGTATATCTAAAAATATTTTTTCAAAAATACGATATATACCAAATTTATACCAAAAATATATTATACATATATCAAACATATAACAAAAAATAGTAAAAATGAAAATTAAAAAAAAAAAGGGTTAAAAAACAGTATATTTATGTAATATTCCTTATTTTTTTTTCTAAAATAAATAAATAATTTTTTTTTTATTTCATGTTGTTTTGATTTTTGATTTTTTTTATTTGTCAAAGAAAATTATATGTTAAAATATATTTATTTTTATGATTTGAGGCAAATTATTCAGTGTATTATTTTGGTCCGACTTTAAACTATATTCAAATAACCTATTATTTTATAATTAAAAAAAAATATAAAATGACTAATGCATATTATTTAGATAGTAATTAACTGCTTTATATAAACTATTTTAACTTTTTTTTACTTTAGAATTGTGGGACATTTCCCACCATTGGACTGTTATACATATTTCATAAATTTATACAATTTTCATATATTTATGAGTATACAATTTTATTATTATTTAATATTTTAAAAACGAAACAAAATTGTAAAAAAATACTACAAAATTATATATATATATATATTTGTAAGAGTACTTTTAGAATACTTATGTTTTAAAAAATATATATATATTTTTAGTATTGATTAAAGAAAGAACAGATAACAAAATCAGCTCTGATTTCCGATTATGGTTTTATTTTGTAGGTGGCACAGCCGGTGACGCTAGTGGAAAGTTGACTAGTTCTTTCAAAGTCGTGTGTCCTCAGTGCGTTTGCTGCGGACCTCCACCAACCGCAACATCCTTCTGCTGCAATTGCTGCGATTCCCATAAGGACAATCATTCAAAAAATGGGATTCCATGAAACTACCTTTTAATAATTATATGTGCTTTTGAATCATCTACACAGCTAAATTATATGAATACAAACAGACTTTGTCTTTGTTTAATATGTAACTGCTGCCTATCACCAAATAAATTTGAATAAAATTATGTTCCATGGCTACATTTAGCTTTTGTCTTTGATCAAACAATGCTATGAGATAAATATCATGTGTTTATATTCACGATCATTAAGATGGTTTCATGACTAAAACGTACAAAAAGAATAAACTCTATTTTGTAAATAAAAATTTGCCTCAAAAAGATGAAAATGAGGCTTATATGTGTGTTACAAAATCTAAAATAACATGACTAATAAAATACGATAAAACATGATCAAAATAGAAACTAAAAATTTAAATTCCTATTAAAAATAATCCGAAAATAATTTTAGTAATCTTGAAATTTGAAACGAGCTCATTCAAAATTAACAGTATAAAAATATCATAAAACTCGAAAATTAGTATTTTTCATATAAAATGATTATAATTTATCACATATCATAAATTACAACTTATTATCTATTATTAATAAAATCTTATTATTTAGACCGTAAATTACAATTCATTATCTGTTATTAATAAAATCTCATTATTTGGACCACCATTTGATTTTCTATTTATTTTGACAGTCTAAAGATATCTTCCACGTTATTTCATGTATATATGTTGTATTTCACGAAGATTGATGTCTAAGTTTGAAACATAAAAATAGTTCATTTCAGAGAATATATATATATATATATATGTATATATATATATATATGAATTCAACACAATATTTGAACAATTTCCATCTTTGGAAATAAAAAATAACTCTATTTATAAGCATGGAAACATTACTTATACACAGCTTGGTCAAATTTACTAAGACAGAAATATTAATTAAAGGCTAATTATTAAGAATACTTGAAAACTAAAACCAAAGTAACATAAAATCTAAACTACTAAAATCATAAATTTATGATAAATAAAAAAAATATTACAATAATCAAAAAATGTTTTTGAATCCACTTGAAGGAAACTCAACCTCAAGATTTTAATATCTTGTAATATATATAATATGTAATAAATACTATGAAGTATGAATACAACAGTATCCTTTTTTCTTTTTTTTTTTATTAGTGGCAACTATTGAAATTTGTCCTTTTTAATCTTCAAGTACTGATGCACCATCAGCAATGTAAATTTATATTTTGCAATCCCAATAGAATCAATATATATGGGCACACTAATTAATTGATTATAGAATTTTATTTTTTAAATTTTTATATTTAAATAACTTTTTTTTAAGATAAACTTTTACTTGTATTGAATGATATTAATTGTAAGTATAATTTTTACTTTTAATTTAACTAATAAATGTTATATAATTATTTAAAAAAATTTAAAATAATATATTTATTCACCTTTAGGTATTATTTGATTTAGTTGTTCGTACTAGTTATTAGTTATTGCTGATAGTTGTTAGTTGGTAATTGATAGCTGATAATTAATGGTTGTTACCTAATAGCTGATTGTTTTAAATATTTGATAAAATTATTTTTAGCTGTTAACTGTTAATATGTTTAATGATTGTAAATGATTAATATTAATATTTATCTTTTTTTTTTTTTAAATGTTAATTTAGTCTATTTACTTCAAAAAGCAGAATTTTTTTTAAAAAAGTTTCAAATTAAAACTTTTATATCTAATATCAAACAGTATGATATAATTGTTAAAAATAAAAAAAATTAACAGCTGCATTAAATTTTTTTACCAAATATCCACTTAATATTTATTTTCATTCACATTCAAATTTGAAAGTAACCTAGAAAAAATCTTTTATGTTGTACTTCAACAAAAGTTGAAGATTCAGTAGAAACAAAGAGAGAGTGGAAGTCAAATCGACTGAATCGATCAAATTGAATTAAATTAATCAAATTAAATCGAAATCGATGATTTTATAATTTATATAATTTGGTTTTATTTAAAAAATAGAGTAAACTGAAAATTTGGTATGATTTGTGATTTGAGTATTTTTTCTCTTATTCCAAATCAAACCAAACCGAAATTATATATATATATATATATATATATATATTTTACCATTATTACAATTAAATATATTTGATTTGATTTTATATATAACCATATATTTTTTTAACCTAATAGTAATTTATAATTTAAAAAAAATTCATAAAAATTAACTAAAAATAAATAAAAAAAGTATAATTCTTGAAAAAATATAAATTTTGGGTGTGTTAATTAATGAAATAGATAAATTTTAGGTTATATAATATTACACTATTTTTTAAATTTTTATTATTATCGATATTTTATTGTTGTTTTTCCTTAAATTTATAATAAAATAATAATGATTTATAAAAAAATCTTTAGTTTGAAACCTACAAACCAAAAATATTTAAATCAAATTAAACCAAATCAAAATCGACGATTTGATTATAATGATGATTTGATTTGGTTAAAGAATTTTTCAAACCGAAAATATTAATTTAGTTTGATAATAATCCTTTAAACCGATCAAATCGAACTGATATCACCCTTAGAGTATAGATGACAAATGAGCGGATTGAGTCGATTTCAGATCTGTCATTTTGGATTCGGATCAAATTCAAGTTAGGACTTAAGTTCGGGTAATTACTATGTAGTGTCATCATTGGATCGAGTCATTAATCAAGTCAAATAATTATTGATTCGGGTCATCTTTTGGGTCGGATTAATTTATGGATCGGATCATCATTGAGTTTGGATCGTCATCAGATCGGGTTGTCAATAAATCGAATCATCAAAAGATTGGGTCATAATCGAGTTTCGGTCATAATTGGATCAGATTGTCAATAGATCAGATTGTCAACTACTCGGGTCACTATCAAATTTCAAATCACCATTATATTAAATCATTTCAATTATCAAGTTTATCGATTCAAATTTCGGATGAATTTATTACAGTAAACCATCAGACTCTCTATCAATTATGATAAAATTTAAAATATGAATTCCATATGTAACATTCGATTATCAATTATGAAAATTAATTAGACCATTAATTCACTATTTATTAACCCATGTAAATATTGATTTCAATTTTCAATGGCCATATTTATTCACCAACTTAAAATAAAATCAATTTTATATAATTTGTATGTTCATTGCCTAATTTATTTCATGAAAAATTCAATTTAAGAATCCAACATATCATTGTATTTCAATTCATATTTCTATATATATTGAAAAAAAATCATATTTCTTTCAATAATCAAAAATAATGAAGTGAAGTTTTAAGTGTTATTACATCATATTAAATTAATTTTTACCCAATTATACGTACATATAAGTTATTGTAAGGAAAAATTTGAGAATATAATATGATAATGCACATATAGAATTAAATATTTATATATCACAAGAATTCATATTAATTTTTTTTGAGAAAATTAAGTAAATAATTTTATAATTTAGATTTTTTTCACTTCTATAATTATATGTAGATTTTAGGTTTATTTTTAAGTATTGAGTGAATTCAAACTGGATTATTTTCAATTTGGATCATCTCATATTTCTATTATTTCGAGTTTGAGCGGCCTTCGGATTGTGTTACTATTCAGATTGGATTGTTTTTCGATAAGACTGCGTCTGGATTTGGGTCATTTCGGATTGATCTAATATCGGGTTCAGATCATTTTCGGATTAGGTCATTGTTGGATTTTTTATCATTTAGATGGGTTAGTCGGCGAGTTCAGTGTCTCATCTCACGTTGGTTAATTTTTAAATATGAATTATTTTCAGATTGGATAATTTAAATTTCGAATTGTTAACTATTAAAGTCAAATCAAATATGGGTCGAATTCGATATAGGACGAATTAGATCGGAACATATAACTTGTACGTAGATGCCAAACTTTTATGCATTATATTATTGAATATACACATCCACCTTTTTTATTCAGTAAAAAATCAAAGCATTCACAGGGAAATTAATTTGTTAACAAATCATATTAAAATTAAAATGCATTAATTCTTTTTTATTTACCTCAGTAAAAATTTAGAGATTATCACGTCTTGGTCCTAGAGGGTCACTACAAATTCAAACAATAAAATGAAAAGTAAATTTATTAATCAATTGAGTCAATTTTTAAAATTTTTACATACTTAATTTAGTTGCTAATAATAATTAACCAAAAATTACAATTATTTAAAAATAATTAATTAATATTTTTTAGAAAAATTACTAATTATATAATGAGAATATTCTCATCTTATATATTCAATAAATTAAGATCTTATATATATCCAATTAAAGTTGATTAATTAACAAAAGCCTAAATTTATTATTAATTCAAAGCTATTATATTACCATTTTTCTTAAACCCAAATGGAGTCATAGTCCGAATTCTCTTGTGTCCAACCCCCACAATGAGATAAAAGATTGGAATAAATGGAGTCAAGTTTAATTTCATTATGATGAATCGAGTATAAGAAGGATAAAGCTTTGAAAATGGTGGACATCTTTACAGAATTAGTTAAAGACCATCGAGTAGCAAGTTGATATAAAGACAAGCAATCGGAGAAATATATATATATAGACCACTGTAGAAGTGGATGTAATTTCATCACTAATAAATTTGGTTCCACTAAAATTAAATTAAAAAACAGTATATATACATACACATTATAAGTTGTCAACAAACGCACAATTTTTTTTTTTTAATCTAGTTTATAAAAAAATATCTTAAAACCAATTTACATGTTTATTGGGTTAAGCCTCAGTTTTTTTACAAAGCAATTTTAATGACACATTGACTAAGTTAACTTTCATGCACATTAATTATTAACTATATAACTTAGAGTTTAATTAACATTAATTATTCGTTTTTTAATTCATGGTTGGACTTGGATGCATGTTAGAATTTAAATATCAAGCAACGAAATAATAATAATAATAATAAAATATCGACATGTTATTTGTCAATTGAGTTATAACCTTATGATTAATAAAAGATTAATTTTAACCAGCCAACATATGGTGGAAAATCAAACTTTCAAAAATTGAGAGAACACGACACATGAGAAAACATGTGTAATAACGTATGCTAAGGGTAAGGCCCCTCAAATTAAAACACCTCAATATATACACTTGCTTAATTAATTTGATAAATTAAACTTAATCTTATCATAATCAAATTGATCATAATTACTTATCACTTTAATCAATGGCTGCAGCAGGTAACTCTTCAAGGTCATCCTCATTGCTTTGGTTTTATCTCCTTGTATTGCAGATGCAGATAATAACAATCACAAGCTAGGAGAGCAAAGGTAAATTACTTTATTATATTGTTAATTGTCAAAATTAAAATAAAAAAAGAAAAAGAAAAAAGAAATAATTAAATTAATTATATAGAATTTATAATATAGTAATTTGTAATGTTTTCAAAACTGTACCGGTTAAAAAATCATTGAAGACATTGGGGTGGAAACATTATCATGCAATGTTTTTCTCAACGCTACTACTTGTCTGTAACAAAAATCTACAGGCTGTCTTAGGCCTTAGAATTCTAGTCTTGTGCTTGCAATGTCTATATGTTATATATATATGTTAAATTGTTGAGGTTGGGACATGAACCTCTATTTTTTCAATGCTCTGGGAGACATTTCACTGCTAAAGTACTAGCAAAATTACATATTTAGAAGTTTGAAAATTAAATGAACATGACTAATTGATTAATCATGATTAGCCAATCATTTGAAATCTGATTTGACTTATAAATTAGAAGATTGAAGGTGGAGAAAATATTGCACTAAAAAGAAGTTTCTTGTGTTAATTAGAGAAATTACAGGAGGAAATTAAGCAGTGGCTAACTAGAAAGAAAATGCATCCATGAAGCTCCGGTCAAGATCTGGCTTTATCATCAATTTCAATTAAACTTATTTCATACGTATATTATAGTTATTTCTTCAATGTCAATAGAAAAGGTATGGTTTTCTAATCGCTATATAAGGTTATGGAAAACAAGAAATACTTTATAATATTTTTAACCACATAACAATTAAGTAATCATTTAAGGTATGGACTCAGGACTCTTTTTAAGTTTGGGTGAGGTAAAAAATCAGACTTAGATTTAGCAGCTAAACTTTCAAATCATACAGAGCAATTAGAGCACAGAGCTTAACAAAGTTTTAATTTACTTTTCTTTTTCTTCATTATAAACCTGAGGATAACTTATATCCGGACAAAAAAAAAAAAAAGAATTAAACCCAGTTCATTTTTTATATAACGGGGTATTATATAATGACTGATTAGTTTTGGTATTATATTGAGTTTTTAATATAAATATGAAAGAATTAACGTTAAAAATTAATTTATTAAGATGAAAGATTTCATTTTTATTAATCACTTAATATGTTTGTATTTAATCAATATGAGATTTTTTTTCACATATAATATTTTTAACAAATGGAGTCAAGGATCAAAACTTATACACGAGACCATTACTATAATTCTGTATCACATTGTGATTTTGTCGATGGTGGAAGCCTTGTTAAAGCAATAGATCAATATTTGTCTCAACTCTTCTGCTTGCTTGTAACAAAAATCTACAATAATTTTGACCATCACAAATACTACAGACAAGTTTAATTTGAACCTCATAAAAATGATTTAAAGATTTAAGGCTCATGAAGTAAAACCCAACTTGCATTAAAGCTCAAGTCCAACTTTTGAAAATAGTTCCCAGAAATTTAAAAGAAAGAAAAAACTTAACCAGAAATCTCATATACAACCTTATTTTTAGACTTAGCCTTGAAGAAAGGAATCAATGAAGTTATAAATGCAGATGGTTTAACTCTCATTGACCATTCTTCACCCATATGACCATTTCATTGATATTGCTAACTAATTTCCTTCACTGACTTCAAGAGGAGTGTCCAAGTCTCTGGTTCTTAATTTTGCATGAAATACAAACTCTTGTACTAAATCAAATTATTGTGAGCATATTAATAAAGTTTGAGCCTTTCTTCAATCAAATTATTTTTTAACAACTATTATATTTGTGATCTTGTAATTCAAATATAATTTTCACATTAAATCCATTACACACCTCCTTTTGCACCCAACATTATAAATGTAACATTTTCAACTTGGTAGTTACCGACATTTGACAAAATTGAGCCACCAATTCTTGAAATTCAATGGAGGCTGTGCTGATCTTCAAAATGAAAATGACTGATAAGAAAATGCATGCAAGAAGCTGAGGTCAAAATCTGGCTTTATCCTCAATTTCAATTAACTTATCTCATACGGTTATTTATTTTCTTTGCTTCTATTTTGATTAGAGGTGGATTTCAAGTGAATTTTGAGGGTGACTAGTGATGGACGCATAAATTTTGTCATGTAGGGGAAAAATTTTAATAGCTAAATAATAATTAAAAAATTAAAAAAAATAAACAGACATAAAATAAAATTAAAATCGCATAATATAAATTTGCACCGTAAAAATCATTACACTTTACAAACACATTTTTTGAGACTTTAAGAGAATTAACCTTTATTTATTTTTCTCTTAAAAACACTTTATTTAATTACCTTGTACTACTACTATTTTATTTTTTGCAATAATAAAAATTCATTATTTCGAAAAAAAAAAACACAAAATCTTATAAGGATGGATAGCTAGATTGGTTCACCAACATCTAAAGTTGGCTGCAAGCATCAAAACTAAAATAGAAGCTAACTATTGTAGAAAAATGAATGAGAGGGTGTAACAAGATGATGTTCTAAGAAGTCACTCATTTTAATACTGTTTTTGTTCAAATATACGTTTAATTTTTGAATTCTGATGGAATCTGATATATTAGTTTTAATATAATCGCATCCATTATTTTTAATTATTATATCATTAAGAATATTTAATTAATGATTCTGTTTAATTAACTAATTAGTAATATTATTTTCATATATATTATAAACGTTATTATTTTATACAATTTAATTGGTTTGAGAATACAAATTCTATGTGTTAAATTATTTTAAAAATATATGAAATATAATTATCATCTTTAATCTTTATATATAACTAAGAAAAGTAATTATCTTCCAAAAAATTTCAGAAACCCATTTCTTAATAATTTTTTAGTTTAATTAATTAAGAGGTTAATTCATTTGTCTCTTACATAGACCCACCACTCATGTGACTTTATTTGACAAAAATCATGTGGGGTCAACTGATCCCACTCTCTTAATGTGCCCGTCTTTGAGGGTGATAGATGAGATCTAGTCAAGTTGACTCGGCCAAAATTAGATGTCTTTTTAGCAAATTAGAGTATAAAATGATTCAAATTTAAGTATATTATTCATACTGTATGCATACTTATAATTAAATTATTCTTATCTATACATATTGAAATAAATTTAAAATATAAAATTCTCAAGAGAATAGAATATATAATACAAAGGGACCCCAAAATTATTGGTCTTCACCCAACAAAATTGTGCTAGTTAGGTGGCCCCACAAGCTCACACTATTGACAATTTTCACTTCTCCCATCAGATTTTCAATTTCCCTTTTATTGGAGTGGAAAACTTGTCATGCAATGTTTTCTCAACCCTATTGCTTGTCTGCAACAAAAATCTATAGGCCGGCTTAGGCCTTAGAATTGTAGGTCTTGTGCTTGCAATGTTTATATGTTATGTATGTCAAATTTTCACACTCTATGTATAACACCTCGTTCAAACCTAGAACCTGAATCATAAGAGTAACTTAGGGGAAATTTTGATTTGACTTGAAAGTTGTGAATTTTTATATGTTTCTGCATGAATTTGACTGATATGCATGTTATATGATGTGTTTGTTTGAATAGAGGGGGTTTAAAGGCTGTTAGAAAGCAATTGGGTAAAATTGAGTTTTTAATGAACTGAGAAGCCAAATGGTCATTTCACACCCCTCGAGTTTTTATGAAAATTAACATTATATTTGATGGTAAAAGAGAATATCATGACATAAAAATAGTGGTATAATGATCATTTGAATTATTGTTGGAAGATTAAAGCCAGTAAAAAATAATTCCGGGCAAAACTGCTCGGATAGAGATTCCATTTTAACTAGGGGTAATTTAGTCTTTTTCTTTAAATTATGGACTTATTTGGTGTATGCAAGCCTATTGTATCATTTTAGGCTAATTTAAATCAAACTATTGGATGAAAAGATCAAGAATTGAATTGTTGGTAAGCTAGGTTTCACAATTTTTACCATAAGCTCAATGTATACGATTATGCCATTGATTTTTAGTTGGATTTTTCCCACCCCTTCATCATTCTTAGCCAAATTTCCAGCCAAACTTTCTCTTTCCTCCATTTTTAGGTTTCGACCACCTTGAATCTTCACCAAAATAAATTATTTTCTTTCATTTCTTGATTTAAACTTGTTAATTTCATCATTCTAAATACAAATTTATCCTTAGATTCAAAGGAAAATTATGAAAAGTTGATAAATCAAAGTTTTGAAGTTTTGAAAGAACTATTAGAAAAGTAAGTAAATTTACCATTCTTTTGGTTTAATTATATTTTTCAGATGTTTTTTGATGTTAATTGGTAACAAATATGTGTTTAGGTTGGAAGGAAATAAAAAAGTTGGAAAGGAAACCCTAATAGGAAAAGGTATGATTTAAATGTGTTATTTGATGGAATTTTTATTCAAATGAGTTGTATTTGATTTGTTTGTAAGGAATTAGTAGTTATTTTGATGGAAAAAAATCCATTTGAATGGATTTCTAGTTTGGCTGAAATTTAATGTTCAAAGAAATGGAATTGTACTTTGATATTTAATAGGTTTAAATGGTTGAATGTTATGCATTAGATAGGTATTTAAGTTATTTGAATAATTGGTGTTGAAAAATGAATGTATGGAATGAATTCTAACTCTGTCAAATCATGTTGAGTTTATTGGTTTAATGTGTTAGGATGAAGTAATTAGGAAGGAAAGGTTTGAATATGGTTTAATGGAGTATATAATGCAAATGTATGAGTTTAGATATGGAAATGGTATTTGATATAAGTACTTGGAAGGTAAACTTGAAATATGGTGTATGTTTGGTATGGAATATTGAGCTAAGTGTATATGAGTTATTAATATGGCAAAATAGTGATTAATATATAAAATGTAAATCAAATGTGGTGATAGAATATGTTTAATGCATAAAGGATTGGAAAAAGGGTGAATTGTGTAAAGTGAGGTTTATAGTGCATATTGAGTATGCTTGATGTATTTTAATGTGAATAATGTGTTTTTTGATATTTTTACATCTTACCGGAGTGTTATATGTAGAAATAGGTGAACCGTCGAGTACTCCAGCTGGGAGTGTCGGACGACGGGCCGATTAGGGCCTCGAACAGTGGATTAGGGGATAAAATGGACTGATTGTGTAAAAGGTGAGTCTATATGTATAATCATGCATGATTTGCATCATATATCATATGAAAAGTAATTTGGACTGATAAATCAACATTTACTATCTTACAGTACTTACAGTGCATTTTGACCTATAAATAAGCCCACCGAAATGACCTAAATTGACCTAAACTTTGTCTGGCTATAAAATGAAATCCAGAAAGCCAATTGAACCACCACTTCGCTGTAACACCTCAGTTGAAAGGCTTAGAACACAATCTTTAGAGGCAAGACAAAGGGGGTTTTCTTATGTGTCTGCATGATATGTATAATGCATGTTTATGCTTAAATTGAATGCATATACATGTTTTAGATGGTTTTACACATGTTAAAGTACATCAAAGGCTGTTAGGAAGAATTTGGTAAAAACTTGAAATTTTGTGAACTGGGGGCAAAATAGTCTTTTTGCACCACCTCGAGTTCTTATGGAATTATCACCATATTTAGAAGTAGAAAATGATTTAAGTGAATGTAAATGGTGTTAGTTTATTAATTTGAAGATTTGATTGAAAAATAAACCCGATTGAAAATTTTACCGGGTAAG
>CANXYC011136782.1:0-23425 GCA_948193065.1 Aleurites moluccanus | reverse complement strand
AATTATGTTTGGTTGATGTTTTGTGTGTTTGAATTTATTAATATTTTCTAAATAATTTTTTTTATATTTTTAGCTATTATTTATGAATTTTATAAATATAAATAAATTTAATAATACAAAATTTAAGCGGGGAATGGGGATCCCCACGGGGAACGGGGATTTTCACGGAGATGGGGATGGGAACTAAATTATCTCCGTATGTGAAATGAGGACGGGGATGGAGATTTCCCGCTAAGGCGAGGGTGGAGATGGGGATGGTTCCCCCGCCCTGCCCCATTGCCATCCCTAACAATGAGGTTATAATTGATTTGCTCGTAGAGAAACTTTTGATTTATTGAGTTGATTGGATGAGGTTATTCCATGTTGGTTTGTACTAATTTTTCTCATTTTATAGCCTCTGGCAAGTTTTGTGCGTGAAACCACTAACTCTTCTTACTCCACATCCTTAACATTCCTCTTCAGACTCGCATGTCCTCTATTACTGATGAATATGGTGGAGTTTTATAAAATTTTCCTTTTCTGCACATGTGAAAAATGCTATTGAGCTTCTTATTAATTTGCAATCTCTTAGTAAATATGGGCTAGCTCATTAAATTAAATTAATTAATTATTTAAATTTAATTAAATATTCTCTTCATTCTTTTGTATATATCGTTTAAGAGAGAGATAGTTTTTTTTTTTTTTTATAAGTCATTCTTAAATTTCAAGATTATATTTATTATTTTTTTTCAATTTTATCCCTAATTAGTCTTTAACTATTGGCGTCTGATTTTTTTTTAAAAATCCTCTTAATATTAATAATGATAAAAGAAATAAATAGAGTTGTATTAATTATTTTATATTAAAATTAAGACATAATAATTAATTTATTAATTTTTGTATCTTTTTACAAAATGAGTTATATAAAAAAATTAAAAGGAAGTAATAAATAATAAATTAATTATTTAGATCAAACTATTCTCTTATGACTTTAATATAATTGAGCCTCTAAAATTACTTACAAGCCACACTCACACATTTTTTGGTGCAAATAAATATTAATTGTAATACATTAATTGGTAAGTGTGTACATATATTTGTTTAATTTTTAATTATAATTTATGTACACGTCAAAAAAATATAATTATATTTCATTTTACACATATTTTAAGAAATTTAATTATTTTTAATTTATTACATTAATATTATTATTTTCTTTTTAAAATATTTTTATTTAAAATACTTTTATTATATACTTCTTAATTTTTTTTAAATATTTATAATAATTAAATTATTTACCTTAATTGCTTATATAATACTCTTATATGAAAATGTTAAAAAATTATTATATCAAATTTATAATTTTAACATAAAAAATAAAAATATAATTATATATGTGATGATATTAATGTGAATTAATAAAAAGTATATTTGATAATTATTTATTAAATTAATATTTAAAAAAAATAAATTATAATTTAAAATCAAATAATATATTTTATAGAACTCGCAAGCTGCATGGCTAATAATTAATTAGATTCTAAGGCTTCACTAATTCAATGATTTGCATGAATTCGTGGTGCCAATAAATGCTTTGATGGTGTCCAATTACTCAACCAACTAAATTTATTTTATAAGTGGTTTCTAATTTTGATTTCTAATTTTAAATAAATTATTAGGTAAAATGAAATATAAAAATAAATTTATATGGATGTATTTTTATTTTGATTATAAATGAGTCTATTTTTATTTGAATAAAAGAAATATATTTTCTTTTTATTTAATAATTTTTTTTAATTTGAATGGAAGAAAATATATTTAATGATTAAATATATTGAGTGAAGTATTTTAATCTAAATATAATGCAAATATATTTTTCTTCTATTTTCTTTTTTTTAATATATATATATATAAATATATATATATATATATACGTCTAAATTTGCCAAGAAAATAAGAATAAATTTAAATCAGTAATAAAAGTAAAATTAAAAGTAATAATTAGTATCTCCTCTATTTTTTAAATAATTGAACACATAAATTTTTAAAATCTTTAAAAAATATAAAGAAATAATTAGTATTACATAGATAATTAATAATTAGCAAAATGCATCTGAAAACTCTATAATTCATTTTTTATCGAGTAAGCCTTTTAATTTTTAATTTTTTGATACATTTAAATTTTTTTTATGGAGTGTAAACAAATTTAAAAAAATTAACTATAATTGAATTTGATGACATAAAAAATAAAAAAAATTTAAAAAGCATAAATTAAAAAAAAAAAAAAAGGAAGAAGATAAGAATGACATCGTTTCTCCTATTTTCCTCATCCTCACCCAAACAAGAAAAGGCAAGACAAAACCCAAAACATAGAAGCCATAGAATCATCCCTAAAAAATTCAAGAATCAGTTTTCTAATTCAATAAATTTACCTCGAATTTTTAATTATTTCATCTGAGCTGAGTTTGTTTCATCAGATTTTAAATTATATCTTTCAATTCTATATTTACAAATTTTAACTGAATTTTATAAAAAAATTATATTTGATTTAGTTGCCACTTAAGGATAATTAAAAATATAATATAAAAAATAATTTCATATTGATTAAATATAAACATATTAAGTGAGTAATATTAAAATCAACTCTTAATTTTAATGACTAATTTCTTATATTAATTCCTCAAATTTATATTAAAATTCATTAATATATATGTATATATAATTATTATTTGTAACAATAATACTCCATGCATGGTTTTTATTTGAGACAAAGTTCATTTAGCTTATGGAATAATATGAAAACGTAATAGTTATTGCATGTTATTAACTAAACAACTATACTTGATATTGGATGTGGAATAAATATTCCTTCGAATATTTGGTTTTGAAATGAATTCCTTAGAATAGTTATTTGAAAGTTTTCAACTTTTGATTAAAACTTAAAATATTTAATAGTTTTATATAAAATAAATATTTTTAAATATACAATACAAGTGAAAATAGGTATTTTATTATGAAATGGATTAATTGTTCTGTTATTTATATCCTGTCAATAATTAAATTCAACAAAACCAGTGAATGTCAACATTCATTCGGGTAATTCAACAAAACGAGTGAATGCCAACATTCATTCGGGTTGAGGGAGGCTGCTATGTATTTTTACACAGCAGCTCTTCATGTGTCTCATTTTATGTATTTAAAATTTTTTATAAAATTTTTAAAAAATTATATTTTGATAGTGTTTGATGTAATGAATCTATTGATATATTTTTTATACTAAACAAAAATCATTTGGATAGGAAAAAATACATTAGAAATTTTATGTATTATATTTAACGATATAGATTTAACGCATTTTTAATATATTTTTTTCTATCCAAATGATTTTTGTTTAGTATAAAAAATATATCAATAGATTCATTATATCAAACACTATCAAAATATAATTTTTTAAAAATTTTATAAAAAATTTTAAATAATTAAAATGGAGTACACGAGAAGCTGCTATGTATTTTTCAATCCCATTCGATAGAAGAGGAGCAGAAGACAAACCAGTTGGACTTGTTTAGGTATATGTGTGGGCACAAACTGCTTTTAAGGGGAAGGATTCTAGAAACCTTGACTCACTATGGTCCTAAACTCTATCATAATTGCTATGGAGGGGTGGTTATTCAAATTCTCTATCTTATTATGTGTCTTATTTTTTATATTATATTTTTTAATATGTGTTATACTATTTATATAAAAATATTAATTATTAATATATGACCTATAAAAAATAAAAAATAAAATATATAATAAAATAAAAAATTAAAATTAAAATATGTAAAATAATTATAAATAATTATATATATATAAAACCAAGTTTATATTAATTAATTAATTAAAAATAATTTAATAGTAAAAATATATATAATTTAAACAATAAATTTAATTAACAAGTACTCTACACAAACACTTTGTTTCCCATGATTAAGCAAATATTAAATTAAGCTTGGCATATATAATTGGATGTGATGTACTGGAATCAAATAAATTTTTAATTCTTGTTTTAAAAAATAGTAAAATCCATATGCTTAAATTTTCCATGAATCATATATACACATGGCAGTTGTACAATATTCCCCTGCTCCTAAATGACGCAAGGTTGGTGTATACGCGTCATTATGCTAAATATACTTAGAAAATGTAGACATATTATCGGCGTTAATTGCGATTAGAGATAAAATTTTAATTGTCAAATTAAAATTAAAATTAATAATTTATTTAATTTAAAAATAGAATAAATCGAAACATTCAATATGTTGATGATGTACAAATTAAGAAAAATCTAAATGGTGCGTAAACTCAATAAAAAAAATTTATAGCAATTTATTAATACCTTAAAATTCATTAATTAAAAAACCAATAAATTTAGACATTCGATTAGTTCGATTTAATCAGTTTGAAAAGTTGTTATTAAATTAAATTAATTTTTTGGTTTGAAAAATTTTTAAACCATAATAAATCATCATTATAATTAAATCGTCGGTTTAAATTTGATTTAATTCAATTTGATCATTTTCGATTTATTAATTTCAAATCAAATATATTTTTTATAAATCATTATTATTTTATTATAAATTTAGAAAAAATTGATAAAATATCGGTGATAAAAAATTTTAGAAATAATTTAATACACAATATAAAATTTGTCTATTCCATTAATTAATACTCTCAAAATTTATATTTATCTCAAGAATAAAATTTTTTTATTTTTTTATTAATTTTCATGAATTATCTTTTTTTTAATTTTAAATTAATATATGTGATTATATATAAAATTAAATTAAATATATTTAATTATAATAATAATAAAAAATAATATATATATAATTTTAATTTGATTCGGTTTAAAACCTAAAAACTCAAACTGCAAATTAAATTAAAATTTCAATTTGCTTTATTTCAAATTAAATTAAATCAAATAATTTATAAAATTATTAATTTCGATTTAATTTAATAAATTTAATTTAATTTAATTTGATGAATGTCCAAATTATCTGAGAATTAGAGGCTATGAAAGGATACACAGGAAGAAAATTTTTATCATCTGATAAAAAATTTTCAAGATCTAATTTCATTATATTTTTCAAGCAGACAAAATCCACAAAAAGTGATAGAAAATGACTCACATATAGAGTAGCGAAGATTCATCATATATTATTAGAAAATAAACAGTGATACTCTAAAGAAAAGTAAAATAAAGACAAGAAAACTAATAAGACGAAGAAGAGAGCCAACAGTAGCTCAGAACTGATGAAGTTTTAGAGAGGGTTTAGAGAAAGAGAAAGAATCAAGTTAAATAATTTTGAGATCCATTTGAATTATACAATAAATATATTTTAGTGAGTATTTGGTTTAATGATTAGAGTTATATGAATTTTTTTTTCAAAATTTTTTTATATGTTTATTTATAATTCTTCAAAATTATTAAAAAAAATTTATTTTAAAAATGACTCGGTTACCATTCAACAAAATATTCATCGATTTTTATATTTTATATTTCTCAACTTTGTGTAGATTTTTTTTTATTTAATTATATTTTTTAAAATATTTTAACATATCAAAATTATTATTATTATTATTATTATTATATTAAATTTAAAAATTATCTTTTAATAATCTTGAATATATATGCCAATTAAAATAATAATAAAAAAATAATATATATATTGATTTATATAAATTTAAATTGGAATCTATAAAAATATATATGATATGGAAAAAATATGATGAGGTTTATATAAATATAAGTTTTGATAAGAATACATCATATAAGTTTAAATTTTAAAGCTATTTAACATATGAGAAAAAAAATTCTATGTAACTCTTGAACTCAACTTTTATTATATATATAAATTATTGTAATATTATTTATAATAATTTAAATAATTATTATATTCATGCTTTTAAAAAATTTATATATATATAATTAGTGTAATTTTCTTAATACATTTTTTTATAACATATTAAAATTGTAAATAATACATATGTAAAAATAATTAAATTATTATGGTAATTTTATATCTCAATAGCAACTTTTAAAGTTTTATTAAATGATTAACATTTATTAATTATAACTATTAACAATGATCATCAATATCAATTATATATTATGAATTGTTAAATCAAATAGATTCTTAATTCATTCTTATTTTAATTTTTTGTTGACATTTATTTCTTTCAAATCTCCAAATTGTAAATATTGACTATGTTGAATAATTAATTATAACATATTAATAATCTAATTTAAAGCTTGTATATCATTATTATGGCAAAAGTAGTTTACAGGTAGTGGATTATTCGATCTGAATTATATATTCAAACCATTTATAAATATAGATATAAAATTTTTGAATATCCAAATTAAATTGATTAGATTAATATGAAATTATTTGAGTCCGAAAATTAATGAATAACCAAACTGAAAATTAAATTAAACTAAAATAAATTCAAAATATTTGAACTGAATCAAACTAATAAGTAATATATATATATATAATAAATCTAAACCTAATTTATAATTTATTATTTTTATTATGGATAATTGGATATTATGATAGGATATAAATATATGTTATAATGTTATTCAGTTGAATATTTGGATTAATGATATTTAGTTTATTTATTAATTAAGTTATTTAATTTAGATTTAAGATTGTTTGTTTTATTTTTTGAGAATTCAATAATTATAATTAATTTGTGATAAATTAATAATAATTTGTTTGAATGTATTTTAATTTAATATTTTTTATATTTAAGGTTTTAATTTGACAATTATGATATGATATAAATTAATTTTGGTTTGGATAAATAATTCTCATATTTAATTTTAATTTTGTATAAAAAATAACAAAAAACTGAATCAAATCGAACCGATTTGATAGGCCTGATTTTAAAATAATCGAAAATCAAATTAAACCAAACTGATTCAACCAGGGTTTGAATATTTTACATAAACAATTTGGATCGATTCTTTTATTTTGAAATCTTCGAAAATTTGATTCGATTGGAGATTTTCCAATCACCAAACCGAACCAAATCGTGCAGAACCTTAATTATAGCAGTCAAACATAACCCAATTAGCCTTTGCTCATTTTAAGAATATGAAAAGTGAGAGTTTTAAATTTGATTTTCCTATTCATTAGCAAGATGATAATTTTTTTTTTTATTAATTTGCTAACAATTATTAATTTTTGAAAAATATTTAGCTACTCTTCAAGCAATATTTTATATATCAAATCAATTATAAATTAATTTTTTTATACATGGAATTAAATTAACTATTTTTTTATTGTATTAACTTGCAATATATAATTCATTTCTAATATATGATATTATTTCAACTTATTTAACTTGTAACTAAATAAAAATGAGAACAATATCATTGGATTAGAAACTTGATCAGTATCAAGAGAAAACTACAGGTAAGAGAATATCACTCACTCTTTATTATATTAATAAAATGAAAATAATTAAAATAATAATGCCTAGGAAATAAGGAATTGTCAGGAAATATAAGGGAAATAAGACAAATTTTCAAGAAATCATATGTATGTTTCAACACCAATTGTGAAAAATGTTTCTTCTCAAAGGAAAAACAATGTTCACTTAAAAATTTCTCCTCTCAAAACTAAAGCAAGCATGAAAAATGAGTATCCTAAGCCTCTCACTTTTTTAATTTAAGGGATATATTTAATTAAGATTTTTAAAAATATTTATAATTTTTTTTAAGTGAACAATTTTTGTATAATTCATAAATTTTTAATGATTTTTGTCAAATTTATAAAATTTATGAATGATTTTTAAAATTTTTATTTTAAGAAACTTCTATAGAAAATAATAGGCTTTTATAAATATTAATAAACTTTCATTTTTTTTAATATTTATTTTATATAAATATAATAAATTTATATTTCTCATGTAATAAAAATAATTATTTAAAATAATAAATAATAATATGAGTTTTAAATTAAATAATATTATTTAATTAAAGTACCGAAGTTAAAATGTAAAAGTTAAAAGTAGATAATAAAATTGAAATTAAATTTTATAATCTCAAAATCAACAAAACAAAATTGGACAAATTATTTTAATAAGTTAAAAAAAAACATGAACAATATAAAAAAACTCAATGAATAAAAAGAAGAAGAAAAACATGAAAAAAACTCAATTAATAAAAAATATCAACAATATAAAAAAATCAATGAATAAAAAAAAAAAGAAAAACATGAAAAAAACTCAATTAATAAAAATATCAACAATATAAAAATAAATAAATGAATAAAAAAAAACATAAACAACATAATTAAATATTGATTTTTTTTTATGAAACGAAACTTTTATAACTTATAAAAAAATTAATTTAAATTTTAACTTAAAGTAAAAGACTTTTAAAAATAATTTTTATTCATAAACTATATAAAAAATCAATAAAAATATACAAAATTCTATTAGTTATAAAAGTAAATGATTTTTTTTGAATAACTATTTATTTTTATAGACTTTAAAAAAGTTATAATTGAATTTTTTTTTTATCTCTATGAACTTAATTAAAAATTTTAAAATTTTTAATTAAATATCACTTGATTTTTGTAAAATTTTTAATTCTCTTTAACCCAATACACTGTCTTAATTATCTAGAGAAGTAGATAAATTATATGGCTCACCAATTTTATTAACTTGGAGGAGTAATCTTGTATGTGTTTAGTGGTATTGATTAACTAACAAATTAAACGAAATATCATTATATCTTATAAAATTATATACACTTTAATTTTAAGAATGTATCTATATCTTATCATATTAAATAAATATTATATGCTAATTATTTTAAAAAATATAAATAAATAAAAACAATGGCCTACCTCCATCAAGAAAAGGAAATCAATATCATTGAGCCCAGTAATAATTTATTCTTATAAAAGATATGTAAAACTTAAGATAAAACGGTGTCGTGGTGTAGTTGGTTATCACGTCAGTCTAACACACTGAAGGTCTCCGGTTCGAGTCCGGGCGACGCCATAAATTATATTTTCCTTTTTCTAAACAGGTAAAACGACGTCGGTTTAATTCAGTCTATTTTTCGAACCGTTAAATACTGCGAAAATTTCTCTCGACCGGTCAAAAATTGCTTCTTCCACGTCATAACAAACAAACTAACCTAAAAAATCCAACGAATCAGAACCAATCAAATCTCTCAACCACATCACTTTCTCTCTTCTGATTGGTCCAATACTGCCACGTCATCATTAATAGATCTTCCGTCTTTAAACCATACAACTCTAAAAACCAGTAAACTCTACCCCTATATAAACCGCCATTACCAAAGCTTCATTAGAAAAATAAAAATAAAAATCGAATCTTTTCTTCTCCTGTGATCTGGGTTTCACGATTCTAATGGCTAGTAAGGTGTCAGTCTATTACTTAACCCTGATTTTCATCTTATTTACGACTCTGTCCTTCTCCGACTCTCTTATCTCTACGCCGGATATTAATCCTCCGCCGTATCCCAAAGCCATATCAGTGAGTTTTCCCAATTTTCTGTTAATTTTTCTGAATTTATTATTATTATTTAAAATTTGTGTTTAATTGTGTGATTTGGTATTGTAGGATTTGAAGGAAGCGATTGTTAAAGGATTAGGGTTTCAGGCGGATGATTTTAAGATTTCTGGGTTTGATGTAAGAGATGCGTTGGTGGGTCGGTCGGTGGCGTATGAATTTGATGTTGAAATTGATAATCAGGTGTTGCCGTTGAAGTTATTGGAGGATGTGAATAGATGGGAGTACGTGGATCTGCCTATTTTTAGAGTTGAAGAAGATGGGTTGGTTAGGCCTGTTGATGAGAATGGGTTAGTGGAGAAGATTGTGAAGCCGGATGATGAGTTGCCTGTTCTAGCTCCGTTCCAGCTTGCTGGACCTATGGAGATTTGGATTCAGGATGCCAAAGATATGAGGATCAAATTACCAGTATGTACTATTATTGTTTTTAATTTTTATGCGTTATTTTATTTGATTTATTTTTGAAAATTTTCTTCTTCTTTTTTTCTGTGGTTTAATTCATAAATATTTGCAGTGTTATTTTATTGATGAACTAAGGGATAATAATTGGGGAATTGGATAGTGGTGAGATTGATAGTAAATATGCTTAATTTCAGTTTATTGTTAAGACTTCATTGGCAAAACAATGTATTGGGTGGATGAATGTACACTCGTGTTTTTGGGATGTGAAAATGAAAATTTGTCCTTATTTTGAATTTATGCATCCAAGAATCTGTACAGATGGCTTTGCATTAGTAATTCAGGGGTCATTATGCGGTACAATAGTATGTGATCTTAGTAGCCATTTCATGTCAAAAAGGGTTTTGGGAAGGTTATGATGCTTTAGCAAGTTTAAGTTCCTTTCTTAATAATAGTTAAGATGATCATTATTGGTGTCGAAATTTCGACTGGTTAAGGAGCTTATGTATTGATATTGAAATTGGTATCTTGGAGCTGTGTTTGATGTGATTGATAGAAACATGGCACCTGTGGAATATGCTCTATTACTCATGGTAAATTTTTTTTGCCTGAGTTCTTATATTGTTTACACAAAATCAATCAGTTTTCTCATTTTTCTTTAAGTATTCTCTATCACACGTGCCAACAAATACCTGAATTCCCAAGTTCATCGGGAAAGAATGTTGGTCTTTTTTTTCCCATGTATCTGATGAATTGTGTTTATTCTGCAGCATGATGTGGATGCCGGTGTCTTGAAGAAAGTGATATTGGCAGATGGTGCTGTGGTTACAATCAAGGGTGCCAGATCAGTTAGCTTACGCCACCCTATTGATTTCCCGTTTCCCCTCAATCGAACTCAAAATGGTTTTGCCTCTGGCCTTCTAGCTCTTGCTGAACATCTCCAACATGCTACTCGCACTGAAGGAGCTCCCCTTCTATCCCTCCGCATTGTTGGCCCTACCTCCCTCACTTCTCCATCATCATCGTCTTCTACTAACAGGCTCAAGCTAAAACGCCTTGCCCCAGGCCTCGTAGAGTTGTCCTCACCTGCAAAATCCCAGCCCACTGATGCTCTCTCTCCCGTTAATTTGGAAGAAGCCACAACTGTCCTGACTCCTAAGCATTTCACTACATTGTGGCCTTTTGCTTCTGTTAATGGCTCAAATGCAAATTTACTAGGTTTTGAGAAATTGCTAGCTTCTGTGTTGGGTCCCAAGGCAAATAAGAAAGGTTCATTCAAGTTGGTAAAGGCTGATGTGTCAGCTCAGACATTTGTGAAGATAGGATTCGGGGTCGAGAAGAAATTGAAAGAAGAGAATGTGTTTGATTGGCAGAACTTTCCAGAATGGAGGACAAAGCCAGAATCAGTTAGGATGCATTTTGAAGTTCTGGCTAAGGTTGACGGTATGAAGGTTGTGGCAGAGAGGGTGATGCAGGTTAATCCTGTGGTTGTGGAAGATACTGTGGCATCTAATTTGCTTTTAGGGAATGTGACTATGTCTAAGACACCTACTGTACATCCACCGTCTAACCCTTTCTCCTTGTAAAATTTTGTCCATTGATTGAGTAAATCCTTTTTCTTTTTTTTCCTAATATACATATTTATATTGGGTAGATGTAAATTGTTAAAAAAAGAGAAAGTGTGGAAAGATGTTATAAAAGGTTCTGAATATTTGCTCCTGGCCAGCGTGCAAAATCATTATGAATATGAGATGGTGTGGTGATATTCATATCCATTCCATAATGTTGGAGTTTGGGGTGTATGGTCCTAAGTTTTTCAAAATTAATTTTTATATTTTTATATTTTAATATGTGTTTAAAATATATTATATTAAAATTTTAATTTTAGATTATAATATATATTTTAAAAATAAATATATTTAATCTTTTTAAATTTTTAAAATTTTATCTATATAATTTTTTTCTTAATATATATGTAGATTGCTCTAAATTTTTTAGAATTATTATTATATTTATATATAAATAAATATTTTATAATATAATGATAGTACTGAAAATTTTAATTTTTTATATTAATTTTGTAAATTTTTTTTTTCATCGTTTTTTTAACCTCCCTAAACTTCGAGGTCTTATTCCGTGCCTGATTTTACACATGATTGGGTTTGGGGTTGTTTATATATAGTGAGAGAGCAAGTGCATTTTACCTCTAAAATAATGACAAAAATATAAAAGAACTATTTAAAATTAATTCTAAAATTATTATAATATATATTTGTGTAACAATACAATATTTCTGTTAATAAAATAAAATACATAAATGGGTATCAAAATCCTTTGATATGGGAGATTGTCACTAATAGACAAACAATTCAAGCATTTTATTTTCTTCTAATTTGTACCTTAGTGCAAAATCATTATTTTCTCTCTGTTTTTGTCTATTGTTAGCCCAGCCTGTGCTTCTAAATAGAAGTAGAGAAGTGATTATTGCTATTGAAAATGTTATTTGAATTGCTATTATAGGGTATGTTTAGTATTGTAAATGTTGATTAAACATCATTAAAATTTTAGAGTTTCAATTATAAAATCTTCAAAATAATGATATTTTTCTAAAAAGTAAGTAGGTAGGACCGACAATATCAAACGCAGCACAATGCAATACAAAATTAGCGAGTTTGTTATAACATGAAAATAATTATCATATTTGTATTGATTCGTTAACCCGAAAATGATACACTTAACTTATTAATATTGATGTGTAATGTATATTAACACATTTAATTATATATATTTATATTCTATAAAATATTTATATATAAATATTACTTTTATTTTTTTTATAAATTTATATCTAATTATATTTTATGTAAAATTAATAGAAATTAATTTAATAAATTTGATAATTTTAAATATTAAAATAAAAAATTAATTAATTTTAAATTTTAAATATATTATTCATATCATGTTATATTATTTGTTAATTAAATAAATCATATTTTAATACGATAAATTAAACTTGTCATATTCGTGTTAATCCTTATCGTGTCATAGGTATATATTAGCAGGACGTTAACACCAACGAATTGCCACCTAACTATAGGCAAGGCATAAACAACCTACCCAGTAAAATGCCTTTTATGGGGTAATTTATCTATGGTAAGGATCCAAATCATACTTGCCTGCAAAACAACAAAAAACTTAATTCTATAACCTCTACTCCATTTAAGCTGCACAAGATGTTAAGAATGAAGAAGCTATGCTCAGTCTCTAGATCAGCTAAATTTTATTCCGAAGGATTCAGTTGAAAAATTGAGATACAAGAGGATTGCCCATTTTGGAAACAAAATCATACGGGTTCCCTATAATCAACTCAAGAAATTTACACAATAAGCTTTTCCACAACGAGAAACTAATTCCGGATAAAGGAAATTCCCTTCTGAATGCTTGCTTCCAACTCTTTCTTAGCTTTTCCAACCCAATTCTGTTGGATATTTAGAAGGTTAATGAACAAAACAATTATTTGTTAATGCTTCCTTCGCCTTCAATAAAATCAAAGTAAATTGGTTAATGTTTATATTCATGCCTCTCATACTCATTCAGAGGGCCAAGTTGATAGACTTGCTCAGCTCCATTATGACCAAGTCTTATCTTGGTTGCAAAGAAAAGGAGTTGATGCAGACATACAAGTCCTGAACTTTATAATCTAGTTTAACCATGTAAAATGGTTAAAACTAAAATAAAATAGGACATTGTTTGTATTTAATTATGAGTTTGGTTTGAACCTAGTCTAATAAAAAACATCATAACAAATTAGACTCGTCCCCAAAGTAATTTGGCCAAATTCCTTTTAGTGTTTTTATCCATTTTTAGTAAATTTTGCTTTCTTATTTACTTTTGTCAGGAAACTTATTTTAAGGCATTTTAAGACATCATTTTTGTTATGTTTTATTTTCTTATTTATATAAATTCGGTGATTTATTTTCTTTTCGGAATAAATTACTATATTAGATTCTTAAAATTTCTGAAAGTTATTTCTTATATATGTTTTGTAAGCCTTAAAGTTTGAGGTAATTTTTAATTTAATATACATTATTTTTCTCTTTGAAAGTATTACAAATTTCGGTATTTTTTTTTAATCAACGAACTTTATTACCTATTAATCTAGTATTCAATCTAAAATCAATACTCTTATAAGGTTTCCGTTACATCAGGAGTTCAGTCATATGTTGCAAACAATATGTTAGATTATTAAAAGTTAATATATAAACACTAAAGATGGGTTCAAAAAAGTACCTGAGAATCTACAAATGCACATTCCACAACTCCAGCATCTCCTCTCAAGCCAAGAAGGCATGCGTCTGCAAATATAACAGCTGCATATGCCTGTAGATATTATGTGAGGCTTTTCTTAATTTTCTTCAGCATGTTCATTAATAAAGTAAAACTTTTGGAATCAATTTTTCATGCTAAAAATTGGACAAAAAGAGAGGAAATAAAATTGGCTAACCATTGACAGTGTTGCAGAGCCAGCCCCAGCTTTTGCCTGCAAATGGAGTAGAAAATCTCAACTCTGATAAAATTTATTGAATGTATAATGAAAAAAAAGTAGGAAATGCTAGCAGTTCATACAACTCATATATTAGGAATTGTGCACCAAGTAACAGTGGATTATAAAATGAGAGATTTTGGACCAAAAATATCACAAATAATGAAAGATAATACATTAATCTTGAGCATGTTTAGTCTTAAGATCATGCATCATCTTAGAAGATACAATCAATCAATCAGATGGAAAATCTATCTGGTAAGGTTTCTAAGCTTAAAACACTGCCATCAGCAAACTGGCACTTGACAAAGTGAGTAAAATTCTTCTCCTGTAAGAAATTAGACCTCTTTACTTTAAAGTTACCATCACTCTCCATTCCCCAGGAATTATATTTTTAATCTGTAATAACAAGCCCCAATCATTATCTTGCATCTTCTTTTCTTTTAACTGTGAGGGACATTACTGAAGATCATTTCACAAGGCATGATGAATAAAACATTGAAAAGTTATGGGTTGTATATTACTGAAGAAATACATCGGCTTGTAACTTGACACTTCTTTTGTTCAAGCAGACAATCAACAAAAGGTATGGAACAATGTATCATTGGCATGCATAATCTCCTCATATCCCATGTTTCAACTTTACCTGAACAATCAGTATTCCACCATCTTGAATTCGTTTGGTCAGGTATTCAGTTTCTCCTGGGGTGAAGGTGCAGGGAGGCTTAACCTGCAAATGGAGAATCGAGTTTATTGCTTCTGCAAACAATTCACAGCATGTGGGCCAAATAGTTGGATATTAACAAGTTAAATATCTAATTAATATTGATATTTGGCAAAAAAACTATGGTACCTGTGACAGAAGAGGTAAAATTGTAACTCCTGCATGACCGCCAACAACTAGAACATAAACTTCCCCAGGATCAAGTCCTAGAACTTCTGTCCGTAATCATGCCTATGAATACAAATAACTGAAGACAGAAAAACCACAGCATATAACCTCCATTTTCAAGCTCTTCTAAGTAGTCTATTGGTTTGGCCTATTTTAACTACTTAATCTTGCAGGTCACTCTGTAAGAGCATTTATCTAAATGAATACTGATAGTCCCATTTTTCAATACATATCACAGAAGTGTTTGCTCTCACAACATCAAGCATTGTAACTCCAAGAAGTCGCTTTGGGTCATAAATCCCAGCTTTTTTGAAGACCTCAGTAGCTATTGGTAGTAGAATTAACTGGATTACTGATCAAATTGACAATTGCTTTGGGGCAGCACTTGGCAATTCCTTCACAAAGAGTCCTGACAATGCCAGCATTAATTTTGAAAAGATCATCCCTAATCATTCCAGCTTCCTTGGCACACCAGCTGGTATGATTACAAGGTCCATTCCAACAAGCGCATTCTCAAGATGTGGCTGCCCTAGGAAACCGCGAACCTAGAAACCCAGATAGAACGATTACCATCAAATTCTTCATAGTCTAAGACATCAAGTTGTATCTTCTCCTTGTATAACTTCTCTTTTACTTGGCTGAATGATTATAAAACTTCAGAAAATTATAAGTGGCAATTTAATTCCACTCATGAATCAAACAAAAAACTTAAAAAAAAAAAAAGCCAAGAATTCCACTTAACTCTCCAAATGAAGAACAGCAAATTATAGGTGTAATTTCTCTTTTCCTGTGACTTTGACTTTACCATATCCATCAAAATAAAAGTTCATCCAATTATTATTATTTTTTTATTATTTCTGAGTAACTGAAATTAGTAATGGGAAATTATTGGACTTTAGGTCTTGATTTAATTTAGAACTAATTTTATAATCTAATCAAATTTCATCTAAACAAATTCCATTCATTTCCTATTACTATAATACAATATGAAACTCATGATTGGCTTAATGACCAAAAAAAAAAAAAAAATCAAATCCTCATTTCTTCACACTTTTACAATTTTTTAATAGAACATTTTAATTATCTTTTATTAATTAATTAGCACTTATCCAATAAATTAATTTTAAGTGGATATGGAAATAGAATGATTTGCTCAGTTGAAATCAAGCCGTTAAATTGCCATTTTTGGCCTGCGCATCCAACCAGAACTACAAGTCTACAAACAAACATTAATCAATTTTAGAGGAAAGAGAGAAAGATCGAGAATGGTGTTGAGTGGAACAAGAAGTGAGCAATAAGCAGGTGAGATTCAGAGACTAGATGACTGGTTTTCCTAAAGAATCAGACGTAACTCACCACTGATACTGTAAAACTCAAGCTACCAGAAAACTCTAATGGTGTTCTTGTATGAAACTAACTAATGGGGATTGATAATTACCACTGCACCAGTATCCATATGGCTAATATCAGCAGTGACACCACGGCTATTCGCAACATCATAGAGATGAATAACTGAGACCAGTGGGTTCATCTTCATAAGCATTGCAAGAGGTTGGCCAATGCCTCCACCAGCAGCACCCAAGATAGCCATTTTAAACCCAGATGCCCAACCTTTCGCCCGAATCAGCTTTTTTCAGAACAGAACTTCCCTCCATCTAATGAAAGGCCACTGTCAATTCGCACAACATTTACCAAAAAAAAACCAGAACCTATGAAATTGGCTTGAAAGCTCAGAGCCCATGTTGGAGATAATGGCTACTGAAAATGAAACACAGAAAGAGATAAAGAAGAGATAAAACAAATGGACTGATATTATTGCCTCAATGAATGATTAATACAATTGCAGAAATAATTTTAAATAAACAAGCCAGCTACAACGGCTATAAAATCTAAAGGATTTCAAGCTGGTATTCAGCTACTTATTCTTTGAAAACTGGGAACAAAATCATCTAACTAACAAGGCTTAACTGACATAGCTATTTTCTAGTTTGACCAATTAAGAATCACAATCAACACTCCCCCTTAATTCAAAATTGGTTACACCCATCATGTTTCTGAAGTAGCTATGTTTTGCAAGGCACAAGGACTTTGTTAATAAGTCAGCTACTTGATTTTCAGTATTGTAGAAAACTAACTTAACTTCTTCCGCAGTAACTAACTCTCTAACATAATGATACTTAATATCAATATGTTTGCTTCTCTCATGCTGAATCGGATTATTTGCTAAGGCCATGGCTGATCTACTATTGCATTTGATCTCCACTGCCTTCTCTTGTGTTCTTCTCAAGACTTTAAGCAATTTCTTCAGCCACATTGCTTGTCCAGATGTTGATGCTACTGCAATGTATTCTGCTTCACAGGATGACAATGCTACACATTTCTGCTTCTTTGAACTCTAGGTGATCATGATTGATCCAAGATAGAAACAATGACCAGTAGTGCTTCTTCTGTCATCACTTGACCCTACCCAATCATCATCTGAGAAACTGGATAGATTAAACTTTGCATTGCTTGCATACCACAGTCCATAGTTTGTTGTTCCTGCCACTTATCTTAGGATCATTTTTGTAGCTCTAAAATGTTATTTTGTAGGACAATGCATATACCTCGATACCATTCCTACTGCAAATGAGAGATCTGGCCTTGTATGAGTCAAATACATTAAACCTCCAATAATACTTCTATACTGCTTTCCATCAACAAAACCTGTGCCGTCGTTCTCTTTTAGTCTCTCATTGATGTTCATAGGTGTCCCTACATTCTTACAGTTCAACATGTTAGTTTCCTTTAGTAGATCTAAAGCATATCTTCTTTGTGATACAAATCCCATCTGCCTCCTGTTTGACTTCTAACCCCAGAAAGTACTTTAGTTCTCCCAAGTCAGTCATTTCAAACTGACTTAACATTTGTCTTCTACACTCAGTGAGCAAAGTCTCACAAGATCCCATATAAATTATGTCATACATATAAAGGCAAACTACAATGCAATCTTCAACTGTATTACTTTTTACATACAATGTTGGCTCATTAAAGCTTCTGCAAAAACCACACTGAATGAAATATGTATCAATTTTTAAACACCGGGCTCCTGGAGCCTGCTTGAGCCCATAAAGAGCCTTTCTCAACTTGTAGACTTTGTCCTCCTTGCCAGCTACAACGAATCCTTCAGGTTACTCAACATATACCTTCTCAGTTAAATCTCCATTGAGAAAGGCAGATTTAACATCAAATTGATACAATTTCCACTTCAAATGAGCAGCAACAACAAGAATAATTCTAATAGTTTCAAAACTGGCCACTGGAGAAAATGTCTCTTTCACATCTACTCCAAGAATCTGGTTATATTCTTTTGCTACAAGCCTTGCTTTGCACTTCAATTTACTCCCATCTGCATGAAACTTGGTTTTTTAAATCTATTTCAAGCCAATAGCTTGCTTTCCTTCTAGCAAATCAGCAAGCTCCCATGTGTTGTTCCTCTCAATGTCATTCATTTCTTCTTCCATAGCTCTCTTTCATTCTTCTTCTTTGTTTGCATCATCAAACCTTGTTGAATCTGCAGAAAAAAGAGCAAAAGTACAACTAGCATATATGTCAGTCAATGATCTAAACTTTCTTGGAGGAGTAGATTCTACACTGTCAATGACTGCTTCTGAACTCTCTGATCCTCTTGTACTTGTAGATCTTCTTGATTGTCCGACTGAGCTATCTGGTGTAGAAGCTGAGCTACTTGGAGGTGAACTTGTTGCTTCTGAGCCATCTCCTACTTTTGCTGGCTTATCTTCCTTCAACTCCAGAGCAACATTATTCTTTTTATCCTTCTCATCCTAATCCCAACACTTATTTTCATCAAAAACCACATTTCTGCTTACGGCTATGCTTTCATTAACAGGATTGTATACTTTGTATGCTTTTGATTGTAAGGGATATCCAACAAAAATACATTTGATGGATTTTGTATCTAACTTATGCCTGCATTGTGAATGATTTAACATATATGCAATAGATCCAAAAACCTTTAAATGTTTAACAAAAGGTTTGGATTCATATCAGGCTTCATATGGAGTCAAATTTTACAAGGCTTTGGTGGGAGGAAGATTAAGTAAGTACATTGCAGTAACCACAGCTTCTCCCTAAAACATATCTAGCTGCTTCTTTGCTTTCAACATGCTCCTGGCCATCTCCACTATGGTTCTATTCTTTCTTTCTGCAATACAATTTTGCTCAGGAGTATAGGGTGTTGTCAATTCCCTATATATTCCTTATTCTTCACAAAATTCCTTGAAGGCATTGGACATGAATTCTCCCTCTCTATCTATCCTCAGTGTTTTGAGTTTCTTGCCACTCTCTACTTCAGCTAAAGGCTTGAATTTTTTAAAGTTCTCAAACACTTTTGACTTGTTTTTCATTACATATATCCAATTCATCCTACTAAAGTCATCAATTGACAATAGGAAATACATGTTGCCTCCAAAAGTTTATATTTTCATTGGTCCACAAACATCAGCATGGACAAGTTTAAGTGGCTCTTCTAATCTCTATGCTTGTCCACTTGGGAATGATATTCTTGTTTGCTTTCCATACAAGCATCCTTCACAAATAGAGGTCTCATCATCAATTTGAGGTAGTCCCAACACCATCTCCTTCCTTTTTAGCAGCTTCATACCTACAAGGTGGAGATGACCATATCTCTGATGCCATATTCTTGAAGTATTCTCCTTTTTGCTAATGAATGCAAATCCCTCAATATCCTGCATCTTCAAAGGAAACATGAGGTTATCAGTCATCTTGGTCTTAGTAACAAACATACCAATTCCTTTATCCTTGATTGTGTACACACTAACATCAAATATGACTGAGTTCCCTCCTTTAATTAGCTGGCCCACACTTAGCAAATTGTGTGCCATCTCAGGTGCATACAAAACACCATTTACCAATCTGACCTTCCCAGGTGTAATGCTCACTTCAACAACTCCCTTTCCTTCTAATATGTTGCCTGTATGTCTCATCCAACTTTTTGAACATTGCTCTATTGCCTGCCATGTGATTAGAGTAGCCACTGTCAACGAACCAAATGGTATTATCTATTTCCTCATTCTGTTCATATGCCATGAATAAGTAGGCTTCTTTTTGCTCCTCTTCTGCAAAATCAGCTTGATCATCAGCAACCTTGCATTCCCTTGCAATATGCCCAACCCTATTGCAATTGAAGCACCTCCTTGTCTCATTCTGCCATGGTCTGCCTCTCCCCCTTCCTCTGGAATTTCTACCTCTTCCTTTTCCAGCTGAACCACTACCTTCTGCAAAAACAGTATTGTTCCTAGCTTGAAAAGCCTTTTCTTCTCCTTTCTCAACCGATCTGTTAATTATATATTCATGAGCCAACAAAGATCCCATGAGAGCATCAAAAGAAAAATCTTCCAGGTCCTTTAACTCTTCTATTGCAACCACCACATGGTCATATTTCTGAATTAGACTTCTCATAATTTTGGATACTACTGTCTCTTTTGTTATGGTTTCTCCAAAAGCCTTCATCTGATTGATAGTGGTCTTTGCTCTTGTCATGAACTCTTGTATTGTTTCACCATTTTGCATAAACAAGAGCTCAAATTCTCTTCTAAGAGATTGAATTCTGACCTTCCTGATTCGAGCAGACCCCTGGTACTCTTCCTTGAACTTGTTACAGGATGCCTTTGCTAATTGTGCATCAGAGATCCTTGTAAAGACAGATTCATGGAGGCCTTGTTGTATGAAGAAAAGTGCCTTTGCATCCTTCTTCTTCATCTCTCTCAGCTTGGATTCATCATCCTCATTTTCAAATAAACCATTCTCCACAAAATGCCACAAATCTTGTGACATGAATGGTGTTTCCATTTTAATGCTCTAGAAATCATAATTATCCCCTTTGAAAATGGGAATCATAGACTGCTGCATTGATCCACCATTGACAGCCATTTCAGAAGCCAAGACTTTGAAATCGTAGCTCTGATACCACAAATGTTGGAGATAATGGCTACTGAAAATAAAACACAGAAAGAGATAAAGAATAGACAGAGCAAATGGATTGATATTATTGCCTCAATAAATGATTAATACAATTGCAGAAACAACTTTAAATAAACAAGCCAGCTACAACGGCTATAAAATCTAAAGGATTTCAAGCTGATATTCAGCTACTTATTCTCTGAAAACTAGGAATAAAATCATCTAACTAATAAGGCTTAACTGACATAGCTATTTCCTAGTTTGACCAATTAAGAATCACAATCAACACTTTTCATATCAATTCTCTTTGAGAAAGTTATATGTTGGAAAATAGATTGAGAAATTGAGTAACAACCTGTTGTCTATTTTTCTTTTCAGAGACATTAACTAACAAAAACAAATACATTTGAATAATAAAAAATTTCTTTGTCTATAGAACCAAAAATCAAAATTAAAAAGACAATATTGTGACATAGAAGAAGTCAGTATTGAGTTTTTAGATCGTTTGGATTGACAAAAGTACAAAGGGTCCAAATAATTTTATTAACTTTTGATCTGAAATAAGTTACGGGCTCATAATATATAAATAAATACTGATTTCTAAACTCTACACGATAATCATCCCTCTAAATTAGGATGAGTTTGTTTCGACTCCAAAATTTATTATTTAGGATCTTAACGAGCCACTTTTAATTTTGAATTTTATTTTTTTATTTTTATAATACGTATTTTCTGATTTTTTCTTTTAAGATTATGATTTGAAATTGTATTTAAACTTCACATTCGGTTGTTTAAAGACATATTTTAATTAATAAAATTTAAAAAACCCTAAAAATCTTAAAACTTTTATGTCTTATTTTGAAAGCTTGCTATGCTGCGTCATTGATAGTGTACTGACTCTTAGTTCAAGTTACCTATTTCACTTCAATTTCAAATAATGAAACTGAAATAGGTTAAAACAAGTAAAAAGGACAGAACCCATGAACAATTTGACTGTAGTCACAAAAAGCTAAGTGCATAAAATTATCTATTTAGCTCATTTAGAATGGTTACTCGTATTATTCAGGGTAATTATGTAAATGTACCATGGGTTATATATATAATGTATTTGTAACCTTAGATAATCTATCTCTCTGAATAATAATAATTCAGCCGCTCTGCTCCCGAGGACGTAGGCACATTGCCGAACCTCGTTAATTCTTGTGTTCTTTATCTTACTGTTCTACTTGATCGTTTTTATTCTTGTATTTTTATAGCCTGTTTCTCAACAAGTGGTATCAGAGCCAGTTGAGATGACTGTTCAAGGTGCGAAATTCGAAGTGGTTAAGTTCGATGGAACTGGTAATTTTGGATTGTGGCAAACAAGGGTAAAGGATCTGTTGGCACAGCAAGAGATTCTCAAGGCTTTGCGGACTCAAAAACCAGTGAATATTGAGGATGAGGATTAGGAAGAACTGCAACAACGAGCAGCAGGAACCATACGGCTATGTCTGGCAGATGAAATCATGTATCACGTAATGAATCTAAAAACTCCAGGAGAAGTATGAAAGAAATTGGAGAATCAGTTTATGTCCAAATCCCTAACGAACAAACTGTATCTGAAGCAGAGACTCTATGGGCTGAAGATGCAGGAGGGTTCAGATTTGGCACAGCACGTGAATGTCTTCAATCAAATAATCACAGATTTAGCACGGCTTGATGTGACTATTGAGGATGAAGACGGAGCAATGATTCTGTTGTGTTCATTGCCTTCTTCATATGAACACCTAGTGACTACTCTTACATATGGAAAAGAAACAATCAGAGTTAATGAGATTACTGCTGCCATGTTGGCTCACAACCAGCGGAAACAGAATGCAGGGGAAAGTTCTCATGGTGACAGTTTATATGTTAGGGGTATCCAGGATCATGGAAGGAAGCAAGAGAATGAGGGTTCTGGAAAACGAAATTCTAGATCAAAGTCTAAAGGCAAAAAGAAGTTTCATTGCTACAAGTGCAAGGAGGAAGGACATATGAAGAGAGACTGT
>CANXYC011136641.1:0-10184 GCA_948193065.1 Aleurites moluccanus | reverse complement strand
CAAATCTTCAAATGAATTAAATAACACCATTTACATTCCCTTAAATCATTTTCTACTTCTAAATATGGTGATAATTCCATAAGAACTCGAAGGGCTGCAAAATGATCATTTTGCCCCCAGTTCACAAAATTTCAAGTTTCTTCCAATTTCTTCTTAACAACCTTTGATGTACTTTTACATGTGTAAAACCATCTAAAACATGCATATTAATTCAATTTAAGCAAAATCATGCATCATGCATAACATATAAATAAATGAAAAAACCCTTAGGTTTACCCCTTTAAGCTTATGTTCTAAGCCTTTGAGCTAGGGTGTTACACTGATTTGATAAATTTATAAGATAGATCGAGAAATGAAAATTATAGAGAAGGTGTTATATTAATCATTTAAATTGAACGTGTTGCACCTTTGCCTAAGGATTATAATATAAATCATGAATTTTGTAATGATTTTTATTTGCATGTAATTCTGTTAATTATATCAAATTTAAGGTGTAGATTTTTGTTGAAATTAATTGTTTCATTTCGAGTATGTTCATGATTGGTGTATAAAATCAGATTCATTAATTTTTAATTAGTTAAATTAATAATTAATTAATATAAATAAATAATATATTTTAGATATTATTTATTAGAGTTTGAAATGAGAAAATGATATCTTCTTAATAATAGGAAGTTATCATATATCTTATTATATATATCTATCTAGAGATCATATTTAAATAATTTAATATAAAATAGAGAAATTTTTTTTTATGAATTTCTCCCAATAATTTATGTTAGTGAATAAAGAGACATTGAAAGTTTTTAAATTATAGGAAAAAAAATTTATTCACTTATGATTAATTCTAAATTAATGATATAAATCAAAAACACGATTTTTTACACTTCAAAAGAAAGGTACTCTACCCTGTTTTATGTAGATAATGAAATCTAATAATTTTGAAATTGATTGCTATTATATTCAACAAGTGAGAATATTCTTGATTTTAAATTGAAAGAAATTTAAATTTGAATTTTCTGAGACTGTTATTGTTTTTCCCGACAGATTACAGAGATGTCCGATAGTAGGGATAGAGATATCAGGGAGGCAGAGGTAGCCTCCAATGAGTCATTGGTTAGGGAGATTTCTATATCAGAGGGTCCATCTCGATACCGACGGACTTCAGAAGATTCTGAGAGGGGCAATGACCCCTGAAGAGTAGAGACGATGAAGGTTTGATGGAGTTGAGGAGGGAGATGGCTGAGATTAGACGGGAGAGACAGCAGGCACACTACCACCTGCTCCTGCAGTAGTACCTCCACCAGTAGTACCAGAGGTAGTTCATGTAGCACCGACTCCTATACAGCTAGTGGGGGCTCAAAGGGAGCCAGCTGTATAGGGAGGTCGGAGAGAGATTGAGGAGGGTGGAGTTTCCATGTTTAGCTTTCTGAAGCTAAACTTACCTGAGTTCAGAGGAGATAGGGGTACAGATCTTGTTGACTTCTTGGAAGAGGTGGAGAAGGTAGTGAGGAGATTACCTTATTTAGAGTTGAGGGCAGTGGAGTTGGTTGGGTTTTTGCTTAAGGGTAAGGCATGGACTTGGTTCTCTAGGCTTATGGAGGCTAGGCTATATGGAGAGAACCACCTATATGGACAGAGTTCAGGTAGGGTTTAGTTGATGAGTTCATTACTGAGGGTGTGAAGACTCATAATTTGATCAGATTTGAGCAGCTTGAGCAGGGAGACAGATAAGTGGAGGAGTATGCAGAGGAGTTTATTCGGTTGAGTAGATATGCTACTCATATAGTACCTTCAGAGGCTGATTTGATTAGTAGGTTTCGAAGGGGTTTGCATGTTGCACTTTATAATGCCTTTTTAGCTCCAGAGTTCACTTCTTTGACTACAATGATAGATAAGGCTACACAGATGGAGGAGAAATACAAGACTGAGAGGGCAAAAAGGGACCAGAAGAGGAAAGGGGCTCCAAGATCACAGATTAGGAGGGGGGAGAGCAGCTCCTGTCCGAGGCAGGTAGAGCCAGTGCCACGGTTTGATCAGAGATTATCAGCTATTAGTCAGAGGAGGAGACTACAGAGTAGGGGACAACCAGTAGTTCAATCAACACCTGCTTATTCTCAGGGTTCTTCGAGACCAATTACTTAGGCACCCAACATTCCTACTTGTGGGTTTTGTAGTCGGAGACATAGAGGGTAGTGTTGGAGACAGACTGGTGCTTGTTTGAGGTGTGGCTAGCAGGGCCATTATACTAACAGTTTTCCAGTGAGGGCTGACCAGCAGCCATCTGTCACAGTTTCTCAGCCAGTGGTTTAGGTGAGTCAGAATATGGGTAGAGAGGCTACAGCTAGAGGCAGAGGCAGGGGAGGACAGGCTCCCACTAGTAGTCAGGCTCCAGCTGGTAGGGGCCAGGGCACAGTGTTTGCTATCAACACCCAAGAGGCCCAGAGATCCGACAACGTGGTTACAGGTACCATCTTGATTCAGAATGAGATTGTTGATGCCTTATTCTATTCGGGTGCAACTCAGTCGTTTGTGTCACCGCACTTTGCACCTAAATTGACTAAGTAAAGGAGATTATTAGATGTGCCTTTGATGATTACTACTCTTATGGGTGTTAGTATTGATGTTGATTATTACTACCCTGACTGTGTGATTGAGATTGATGATAAAATCTTATATGCTGATATGATTGCGCTGCCTGTACTAGAGTTAGATGTTATCTTGGGTATGGATTGGTAGACGAGGCATCGGGCAGTTATAGATTATTACCGAAAGAGGGTTAGTTTACAGCCTTTGAGGAAGCTAGATTTTGAGTTTCATGGTGATATTCGGTAGTTCTGTGTTAACCTGATTTCTGCTATCCAGGCTAGGAGGATGATTGGGCAAGGTTGTTCAGCCTATTTGGCATATGTAGTAGATGTACCAAAGTCTTCTGTACAGTTGGATCAGATACTAGTTGTTCAGGAGGTCCCTGATGTATTTCCTGAGGAGTTGCCAGGGTTGCCCCCCTTGACAGGAAGATTGAGTTTGAGATAGAGGTGCATGCAGGCACATACCCTATATCTATTCCACCTTACAGAATGGCTCCAGCTGAATTGAAGGAATTGAAGACATAATTACAGGAGCTATTGGATAGAGGGTTCATCCGACCGAGTAGTTCTCCTTATGGTGCACCGGTACTGTTTGTGAGGAAGAAAGATGGCTCATTGAGGATATGTATAGATTACAGGCAGCTGAACAAAGTCACAGTGAAGAACAAGTATCCATTGCCATGAATAGATGACTTGTTTGATCAACTGCAAGGTGCCAGCCATTTTTCAAAGATAGATTTTAGGTCTGGGTATCACCAGTTGAAGATCAAGAAAGGTGATATACCCAAGATTGCTTTCAGAACCTGCTATGGGCATTAAGAGTTTTTGGTATTGCCATTCGGGTTGACCAATTCACCGGTGGCTTTCATGGATTTGATGAATAGGGTGTTCAGGTCATATTTGGATAAGTTTGTCATTGTATTCATTGAGGACATACTTATATATTCCAGGAGTGGGGAGGAGCACAGAGAGCATCTGAGGATTGTATTGCAGACACTTCATGAGCATCGGTTATATGCTAAGTTATCCAAGTGCCAGTTCTGGTTAACTGAAGTGTGTTTCCTTGGGAATGTTATATGCAAGGATGGGATTAAGGTGGATCCTCAAAAGATCGAAGCGGTTGCTAATTGGCCACAGCCTACCAGTGTTTCAGAGGTGCACAGTTTTCTAGGTATGGCTGGATATTATAGGAGGTTTATTAAGGATTTCTCCCAGATTGCAGCTCCGTTGACTAGACTGATGACGAAACAGGAGCGGTATGTCTGGACGGATGAGTGTGACCGTAGCTTCTAGACTTTGAAGTATTGCCTTACTACTGCTCCAGTGTTGGCATTACCAGTAGAGAGGAAGAAATTTACAGTGTATTGTGATGCTTCACGGGTTGGTCTGGGATGTGTACTGATGCAGTTGGGTAGGGTAATTACCTATGCTTCTCGTCAGTTAAAGAAGCATGAAGCAAACTATCCGACTCATGATTTAGAGATGGCAGCTGTTATATTTGCCTTGAAAATTTAGAGACATTATTTGTATGGATTGAAATGCGACATATATACTAATCATAAGATTTTATAATATATATTTCAGCAGAAGGATCTGAATTTAAGGCAGTACAAATGGGTAGAGCTTCTGAAGGATTATGACTATGAAATTCTTTATCACCCAAGGAAGGCCAATGTAGTGGCTGATGCATTGAGCAAGAAATCGATGGGTAGTTTAGCTCATATTGTGATTGGCAGGAGGCCACTGATTCGACAAATGAGAGAGTTAGCAGATTTGGGGGTAGAGTTAGAGTTAGGATCCCAGGATCAGAACCAGGCTCTGATAGCCCAATTTCGGGCGAAGTCACTGTTGATTGATGATATTAAAGTGGCTTAGAATAGGGATCCTTATTTACTGAAGCTCAAGGGAGAGGTACAGAGTGGACGGATCACAGAGTTCACAGTAGAGGATGGAGTATTGAGATGTGAGAAGCATATTTGTGTACTAGATTATGATGGGCTATGGGATCGGATTATGAGAGAGGCTCACTATTCTACATATAGTGTACATCCAGGGATTACCAAGATGTATTATGATCTGAGGGATGTTTATTGGTGGCCAAGGATGAAGAGAGATGTAGCTCAGTTTGTGTCAAAATGCTTAGCCTATCAGCAGATTAAGTTAGAGCATCTGAAGCCATCAGGGCTACTTCAGGAGATAGAGTTGCCAGAGTGGAAATGGGAGCTAATTACCATGGATTTTATAGTTGGTCTACCAAGGACTTCGAGGGGATATCATTCTATATGGGTGATTGTTGATCGTCTAACGAAGTCTGTTTATTTTCTGAAGGTTAAGACCAACTATATGGCAACTCAGTATGCACAGTTGTATGTGGATAAGATTGTGCATCTTCATGGAGTTCCTTTGGTGATTATATCAGACAGGGGTACACAGTTCACATCTCAGTTTTGGCAAAAGTTTTAGGAGGCTATGGGTACCCAGTTATGATTTAGTACTGCTTTCCATATGCAGACTGATGGACAGTCAGAGAGGACGATCCAGACTTTGGAGGATATGCTCAGATTATGTGTTTTGGATTTCAAGGGTAACTGGGATTATTATTTGCCATTGATAGAGTTCTCTTACAACAACATTTATCACTCTTCTATTGGTATGGCTCCATTTGAAGCATTATATGGTAGGAAGTGCAGATCTCCAGTATGTTGGGTGGAGTCGGGAGAGAAGCAGCTAGAGGGACCAGAGTTGATCAGAGAGCGGATGAGGAATGCCTTCAGTAGGCAGAAGAGTTATGATGATCTGAAGAGGAAGAATGTATATTTTGCTGTTGGTGATCATGTCTTCCTTAAGGTCTCACCGATGAGGGGAATTATGAGATTTGGGAAGAGGGTTAAGCTATCACTAAGGTTTATAGGCCCATTTGAGATACTTGAGAAGATTGGTAGTGTGGCTTATAGATTGGCTCTTCCACCCAGTATGAGACATGCACTTCCGGTTTTCCATATATCGATGTTGCGAAAGTGTGTTTCTGATCCATCGTACATTTTGGAGGTTCAGGATGTGGATCTCAATGATGATTTTTCTTATGAGGAGCTACCTGTAGAGATCATTGATAGACATGTCAGACAACTTCGGAATAAGGAGATCCCGATAGTAAAAGTGCTTTGGAGAAATCGGTCCATGGAGGAGTGCACATAAGAGAGCGAGCAGGAGATGATTAGCAGATACCCATTCCTGTTCCAGCAGTGAGGTATGTTTTATTTAAATTTGAGGACAAATTTATTTGTAGGGGGGTAGAATGTAATACCCTAGAAAGTTATAACTCTCATGCATGAATTAATTCTCAATTTGTGGTCCATTAGTCTTGAAATAATGGGAAACAATTTTAGAGACACAGTTAGAAAGCAAACTTGATACTTTTCCGGAAAGCGGCGGTATCGGGAACACTGCCGATAAATTAGTTGTCCGGTCAACAAAAGAATTTATGAAGTTGATCTTGGGGTAAAATATGACCATAATTTATTTGTAATTTTGGTAAAAATAAAGAAGTGAAAATCATTTAAGAACACTGAAAAAGTAAGTAATGACATAATTGTAAATAAATGAAAGTTTAAGGTGAATAGTGGAAAGTGGTCGGTCGAGGTTACATAATGACTCCAGAACTATTTTTATAAATAAGTATAAATTAAAATAAGCTTATTGACTCTCTACTATGATATCTAAATCTTAACAGAATTAACATAATAAATTACAGAAGATTTTGGACCAAAGTGTAATGGATGAGAATTCAGGAATTTAGTTGTAATTGTCCAAATTAATTTTTCTATTTAACTTTTGCCTCAGCCATTTTAGCTCATCTTTTCTTCCTTCTTCTTATGGTGGCCCAACCACCTTTCATGCTTCTTCTTCATCTTTCTTCTTCATTTCTTCACTAAATCCATAAAAAATTGATGGAAAAGTTAAGTTTTCACCTAGCTTTTTTCATTTCCATCTTCAATTTGTAGAAAGAAGTCAAGGATTCCGAGGAAGAACATCTTGAAGATTTCAGCCACTTAGTGAACTTGAGGTAAGAATGAGTTTTGTTTGGTTTGATTGATTATTTAGATGTTATTTAGGTTGAATTAGATGGGTTTGAAGCCAATTTGTGTTAATTGATGCTATTGAATGGAAATCCCTAAATTGGGTGGCTATTTTGAAGTTGTATGAAATGAGTTGTTGATTTAGAGTTCATTTATGTTAATTGATATTGGAATTAGTCAATTGGATGTGTTTAGGCAACTAATTGATGGTTTATTTGATGTAGAATTGAATTTGGAACCAAAGTATTCTATATTGGCTATTTGGGAAAATTGGTGAATTTGGCTTGTGCAAAGGTGATTTGGAGGCTTAGGTGAGTTTACATTTCATCATTTAACATGCCTAAATGATTGAATTGTTGATTGAAAACCTTTGGCAAAATCCACTCTTTGGCCGAACCATTTTACATTGTTTACCCTTTTGAAAATTATTTGATTTTGCCATGTTTTTCCTAGCCAAATTGATCCATTTTAACATTATTTAATTGTGTTTCTTTGATACCTATACTTTGTTTGCCAATGTGACTTTGTGTTGGTTGAATTGGGCAAGTCAAATTTGCACCAAAATCTAACCTATTGGCTTGCCATTGTATGCCCACCAAGTGTTCGATGAAATGCCTAGTTCATTTGCCTTTGGTCTATTGGTTTGTATGCCATAGGCCTACCAATTGAATGCCATTGTCGCCAGCGACGTTGGCATGCCAATTGACCTACTATTTTTCGCTATCGAACCAACTTTTGTTCTATGTCTTTCCTTACTACTAAACCCTTTATCATTGATTGTATATTGTATACGACATTGCCATTGATTATATTGATTACTGTACTGATTGATACCAAACTGATTGTTATTGGATTGACTTATATCTGGATGCCATTGTTGCTGATGGTATCCCTCGTTATTAACTCTAATATGGTTTGGCAGAGCTACCGATCCGACAGGATAGTGGGAAAATATTATTGGAGATGTGCACATTGTATTACTAATACCCTAGCTAGGAGGGGTTATGGTCCTGGCCATAGGGCCTGATCAGCCTTATGCTACTGATAGAGATATGTTACTAGAGACCTACATGGTCCATACTGATACATATTACTGGAGATTATATGATTTCTTTTCATACAGTCCATCCCATTATCTGTCTTTCCATATGATACCGAGCCTATATGTTATTCTTTGGCTATACTATACCTTGACATTTATACTGTATGCTGTTATCCTATTGACTGATACAATTGTTTATTTGATGCCTATTGCTTATTGTGACGTATGTAAATTCACTGAGTATTATCTATACTCACCATTTCATTGTTTACCCATTTCAGGAGAGGAGTAGAGTGCATAATCCTGTAGTCCATTCTCCGAGGATTTCTGCCACAGTATTGATGTATATTTTATGGATTACTGTATTATTATTATTTTGGTGTTCACTGTTTAGCTACTCCATGGGTATGTGTGGGTTAGCTATGAGATGAACATGTATATGATGATGTTATTGTTATGTTGATGATGTTATATGATGATATTGTGATATGAGATTGTGATGATGACAGCCAATTGCAGAAAACTTACAGAATGAATTACAGAATAACATAATGGATGGTAATTAATTAAAATGGATAATATATTATGGTTTATAGATGATGCATGTGATACTGGGTTCTATGGGTATCGATCGCCATTGGCATCTCCCGTGCCCTAGGACTATCGCGGTCCGGGAAACCGGGTCGTGACACCTTTGCTACGTCAACTAAGATTAATAATGTTGATTAATCAATCCTACTCCCTAGCTCTAGCTTTAACATCCTTCAATTAATCAAAATATTTAACTATCACAAAGACTCAAGAACTCGGAGATCCTGATATTTATTAATTAATAAACCCTAACTTCAATTTATAATTTGTAAAATTGTATACTTGGGAGAGGAACCTTTGGTCCATGTAAAGGAAGGAAAGGACTGCAATGCGATTCCTGCTGTGTGGTTTTGTGGTGCTGCTGAGAGATCCTGCTCATTAATACTACTGCTGTTGGGCGATGGGTGGTCTGGTTGTGTGCGTTGTTTAGCGAGCCTGTGCTATGGACAAGTCTAGTTGTGTGCACTATTGTGCTTGCTGCTGGGTGGGTGGTCTGCGATTATTGTGTTGTGCTTTGCCTCTAGGTGGTTCCTTATCTTTGAAGTTGATTACAAAGGTCTCAAAGGAATTATGCTGTCTTGAGTATTTTAGATAGGGAATTTTTATAAGCTCTCTAATATTCAACATCGTTGGTTTTACAATATAGAAAACCCAATGATGTGGAGATTGACCAAGTGCTCCACGTTGTGAACACATAATTTTCCACCCCTAAAGGTAACCAGACTCATGCCAAGCTGAATGACATCCACCACAGACTCGAAACACTTGAAAAATGATCTGGAACGACTGGACTACTGAAAATCAAGGCTTGGATGGAGGTGCCACTAGCTAGGTGTAATACCCTAGACAGTTATAACTCATATATATGAATTAATTCTCAGTTTGTGGTTCATTAGTCTTGAAATGATGAGAAATAATTTTAGAGACACAGTTAGAAAGGAAACTTGATACTTTTCTGGAAAGCGGCGGTGTCGGGAACACTACCGAGAAATGAGCTGTCCAGTCAACAAAAGAATTTTTGAAGTTGATCTGGGGGTAAAAGATCACTATAATTTATGTGTAATTTTGGTAAAAAGAAAGAAGTGAAAATCATTTAGGAACACTGAAAAAGTAACCAATGGAAAAATAGTAAATAAATGGAAGTTAAAGGTGAATAGTGGAAAGTGGTCGGTCGAGATTACATAATGACTTCAGAACTATTTTTATAAATAAGTATAAATCAAAATAAGCTTATTGAATCCCCACTCTGATATCTAATTTGTCACAGCCTAACTTTAGACTATGACGGTCCTAGGGTACAGGTAATGCCTAAGCCACCAGTACCTCGAAGAACCCATGCTTAAACATTTACATACATTACTTAACCTGTAATACATTTTAGGTCATAATTTTTTTTTTTAAATCATCATATTATTAAACATGCATGCAGAAAAACTGACAGAGTCTCCTTTGAAACTCTGACTAAAGCTATCTGCAAAACATATAATAAAGCACTCCCAATATATCATACATCCCCTTATATCCTCCATTTATCAATTTAAACTCAAAATGCACTTCAATATTTTCATCCATATCATATAACACAAATACATTTTTGTCACGACCTATCTCAGAAGTCGTGACGGTCCTAGGGTACGGGTGATGCATAAGCGACCAGTATCGCGTAGAACCCCAATGACTATCTATATGGCATGCTACAAACAAATATCACCCATATAATTATAAAAATGCTGAAGAAAATTTGACAGCATCTCCTCTAAAATTGGACTATGCCTAAGAAATCAAAACAAACAAATAACACTTCTATAACACTCACTCTCATCTCCAACTTTCTGATCCCTCTGGATCTCCATAATCAATCCCAATATCACTATCAATATATAT
>CANXYC011136582.1:0-33074 GCA_948193065.1 Aleurites moluccanus | reverse complement strand
GAAATGACAGATATGGAGCCATGAAACGCATAGAAATGTGCCAAGCACAAATCACTATATATATGTGTATAAACATAAGACTGTACGGGTCTTATGACTAGGACATCCCTTCCTAGTACAGGGTATCAATCAATACAATGTGCATAAGGCCGACGGTATGAACTCACTACCTTGTCGAAATGGCAGCTTTGTCAAATCACCTCGGAGTCAATAAAAGCGATAAACACATCAATAGATACCATTTCAAAACAATGACATCGACAATATCAATAACTCATCAGAAATCAATTGGATGAGCATTAAGTCAATAAAACATCAATAATTATCGATTAAACGATGACCAAAGGCCTAACGAACAAAAATAGAAACAAACATATTTTGGTCATTTGCGGCCAAAAAGTTGACGCAATTGGCATGCCATTGTCACTGGCGACGGTGGCATTCAAAGGTTGGCCTACGGATTTTTCGACATGGTTTCGGCGCAATATTGACATTGCCCCAATTATCAATAAACATACACATGGAAACAATTCCATAGGCAACAAAAGCAACTCAATAATCTTCAACAAACACATCAATTTGGCATGAAAAAATAAGTCTAAAACCAAGGCAATTCAAAGACAAATTTTCCCAATTAGGCTTCGGCCAAATGGCCTTTTTCACAAATGGATTCCAAATGACATTTTATCAATTTAGGCAAGTAATTTGATGCATAAGAGACTCACCTATCACTCTAAATCACCTAGCAAACTCGATTTGCTACCGAATTCCTCAAATCCTCGGTTTAGGCCAAAATCGGTGATTTTTTCCCGAATGAATTTTCTACAACGAAACGAATATCAATTAAATATCGATTAATACCCAATTAACTTATTCTAAAGCCAATTTACAATCCTAATACATATACTCAATTTCCAAACTCACAACTTCAATTTAGGGTTAGAAAATTGGAAAAAAATATTTAATGCATCAATTGATGCAATTAAACCATTTACCCAATCCTAACAACATCTAAACAACCTAATTAAACCATAAAACCAAACAAATAAATAATTTACACATTTTACCTCAAAATGGCTGAAATCCCTTTGAAGAAATTCTTCAATTTCCTTGCATTCCTATGGCTAATTTTGATAGATAAATGTTTGTATGGTTTTAGTTTTTGATTTCCAACACTTTTCTTTCACAAATTTGAAGCAAAAATCAATTGGAATGGAGAAAAGAAACTCACGGCAAGAAGAAGAAAATGGGCAGAAAATTGCTCAAATTTTTGCTTATATAATAAGACAAAATAGGTAAATTACACTTTGATCCTCCAATTTTTCAAAATTAGCTTTTGGTCCTTTTTTCGCTCGGTAATTCATTCTGATAATTTCGTCGGGAATTGAAATTCAAAGTGAATATTCAAACACCTTATTTTTATTAATACTATTTAATAAAAATAGTTTCAGAGCCGTTCTGAAAATCAGACTGTCAAAATTCACTATTCACTAAAAATACCATTTATTTACGATTTTGCCATCACTTACTTTATCAGTGTTCTTAAACATTTTCTCATATTTCTTTTTACTGTATTCACACATGAATACTCATTATCATTTACTCTCTTGCTAAAATCAGAAATTCATCCGTCGACCGTACTGCTATTTTTCAGCATCGATATCGATACCGACGATTTTCGAAAAATTTTCTCGTTTTCTCTCTAACTGAGTTTTTAAAATTATTTTTAGCCATTTCGATAATTTTAATCCACATACTGAGAACTTATTTCATAAAAACTTGTTATGCAAATTTTCAGGATATTACACAACTCAATAAGATCCCAAACACCATTATATGCCATAGAACTTATCTCATCTTTCATAGCATCATACCATAAGTCAGATTTTTTATAACTCGTGGCTTGTGAAAACGTTTCAGGATCATTTTCAATTCCAATATTATAGTCAGATTCTTGTAGATAGACAACATAATCACTAGGTATTGCTGACTTTCTTATTCTAGTAAATCTTCTCAATATTGTGTCATTATTTCTGGAGGAACTTGTTGTTCAATTGGTTGTTCAACAATATCTGGTTGTTCCTCAAAAATAACTTGATCTACTGGATCTAAATCAGCAGGTTGTGGATTTTCTATGATAGGTTGCACAATATTCGATTGAACTGAAGGAGTATTGTTAACAAAAATCACTCTTAAACTTGAAGTAGAATGTTGATTTTCTAAATGATCTTTATCAAAAATAAGATTTATGGATTGATCGCTTCCACTAATCAAGTCATTTTCAAGAAATTTAGCATTTCTTGATTCCACAAACCTAGTGGTATGAGATGAACAATAAAATCGATACCCCTTAGATCATTTAGCATACCCAATGAAATACCCACTAATGGTTTTTGGGTCCAGCTTCTTTTCTTGTAGGTTGTAAATTCTTACTTCAAATGGACATCCTCAAACACGTACATGTCTCAAACTCGGTTTTTAATCTTTAAATAACTCAAATGGTATCTTTGAGATAACCTTGGTTGGAACTCGATTTAATATATACACAACCGTCTTTAGTACTTCAATCCACAATGACTTAGGTAGCTTAGAGCTACTAAGCATACTTCGCACCATATCTAATAAAGTCTGGTTTCTTCTCTCTGCTATACCATTCTGGTATGGAGAACTAGATATAGTGTATTGGGCAACTATCCCATGCTCTTGAAGAAACTTTGCAAATGGACCAGGTGCTTGTCCATCTTCAGTGTATCTATCATAAAATTCACCACCTCTATCTGATCTCACGATCTTAATTTGTTTACCACATTGTTTCTCTACTTCTAATTTAAAAGCCTTAAAAGCATTTAATGTCTCAAACTTATTATGAAGCATATAGAGATACATATATCGTGAATAATCATCAATAAAGGTGATAAAATATTTCTGACCATAGGCATCCGTATATGGACAACAAATATCTGTATGTATGATCTATAATATTTCTGAACTCTTCTTGGCACATTTCTTTGACTTGTTGGTTTGCTTTCCCTTTATGCAATTCACACAAGTATTATAGTCAGCAAAATCAAGAGTAGTGAGTACTCCATCACTTACTAACCGTTTGATTCTATTAATGGAGATATGACCTAATCTCCGATGCCACAAAATAGAGGATTTCTCATTCATAACACAACGTTTTATGCCAGCATACATCGCATTGTAGTAAATATTTTCATGTAAATTAATTTGGAAAAGACCATCAGACAAATTACTATATCCAATAATTTTAGAATTAAACGATAAACTAATGTTTGAATCCCAAAAATTAAAGGAATATCACAATGATAAAAGTTTTGAAACAAAAATTAAATTCATATAAAATCTAGGTACATAAAATGTCCTTTCCAAATTTAAAATATATCCACTACTGAGAATTAAATTGCATGTCCCAATAGCTTCTACAACCGAGCGCATCTTGTTTCTTAAATAGATGTACTGCTCACTTCTCACTGGCTTCCTGTGGTTTTAAAAACCCTGTAAGGAATTCGAAATGTGGATCATAAAACCAGAATCAATCCACAAAGCGTTATGATTAACATCAATCATATAAGATTCATAATATACAAATGAAGTCAACATACCTTTCTTTTCAAGCCATTGATGGAATTTGATGCAATCCTTTTTCATATGCCTTTTTTTTTTTTTTTTTTACAAAAGAAGCACTTGGATTCCTTCTTGATTCCACTTTGAGAGACTACTTTAGCCTTTCCCTTCTTTTTAGCTTGATTATTTTCATTCTTCTGCATGGTCAAATATGAATAGCAATAATAAAATTAACAAAAATCATCATGCTTTATATATAATATAATGTAGCGGAAATTAAATTATAAATACCTCCAGTCATTACTTGTTATTTGTTGCAGAAATAGCTACGAATTACAGAGGAAGTTTTATGGGTTTTTCTCTCAAATTCAAATGGTGAATTTTTGTATTATTAAGAGCAAATCTAGGGACCTCTATATATACCCTTCACCATTAACTGCTCATCATAATTAACGGTGATAATGGATAATTATTTTCAGAAAATGAGAGAAACAAAAGGAGAAGTGGACCACTATTTTAATGGAGTGGCCAACTCCATATTAAAAAAAAAAAAATTAACTTACAATAAAAACAAAAGAAAAAATTACATAGATGTTTGAAATTTTTAATTATACTCATGTATTTTTTTTTTCTTTTCTTTTTTTCCCCTCCAAATTCCAATCCTACCTTCTCCTACCGCCTTCAATCTATCTCCAACCCAAAATTTAGCAGCTCTTTCTGTTTCCTCGTCAATAATGAACTATGAGATTCTTTCACCAATGGTGAACAACAAGAAACTCATAGAGAAATACTTTCATTTTTATTCTATTCCGTCGTTGTTCCTTGTAATTCAGCCATGGACTAAAATTTATCCTTATTTCGCTTTTTTCTAATAGTGATGTAAATGAAAATATAACATTTATATTTTAATACATATATATTTTTTTTAAAAAAATAAATTTTAATAGGTGAATATTAATTTTCGATCAAGTTAATAACATTCATCACTTTTAAGCATGAACATATAGGAATGAAATTATCAAATAAATTTTTTTTATAAATTAATAATATTTTTAATTAATTTTTTATGAATCAAAAATTAATTTTATATAAAATATTAAATATCAAATAAAGTTTATTTTATAAATTAATAATTTTTTTTTATCGAGATGGTTCAAACTCATCTAAAACTTATAGAATTTTATTTCTATAAATATGATTTTATGAGAGAAATAATTGAAACGAAGAAATTATAGATCAAGGATCAAAGAAGACTTTCCTTGTACGGAGAAAGAAGTACAATAAAAATTAAAACCATTTAATAGATATGTGGATCAAGAATACATAAAAATTTGATAGCTTGTTATTCTTGATTGATGAAATTTTTAAATGGAGCTTAAGGCTACCATCAATCAGGACAAAGAGTCCGAGGGAAGGAAGCCTATGTAGTGGAGTGCATGTAAGAGTTGGTGGATCTTTGTGGGCATGATTATGATGAATTGATAGTGTTGAACCTTGGTTGAAGGTGCTCTCACAAAAGTTAAAAAATTTTAATATTAAATTTACAGTGTGATAGTGAGTAAAAATTAATTTAACTTTTTAATTTATAAAAAAAAACTAAAAAAAAAAAATTCTTACATTACAACGTAGAGTAAAGTTGTAAGTAAATTTTTAAATAAATAAAATTAAAAAATACACAAAACACTCGACAAAATTAATCTATTAAGCCTTTAAACTATAAGTTAATTTTACTCTAATTATCCATCCATAAAATAAAAGTACAGGTGTAAAATTAAGCTTTAATAATAAGAAAAATGAAAAAAACAAAAATTGTAGAAAATTTCTACTTTTGTATAGCTAATCATCTTATTCAATTATTGATAGTCCCTAAATTTTAAATGGAAATCAGAGAGAGATTGGTTTTTATTTTTATTTTTTTTTGTCTTGAATTGGCTTACAAAGTAACGGACGTTTGCCTCCTCAATCAAAAGGCTCGAATCCAAACGCACTCTTGAATCAATATTGTCAGCCATTCCAAACCCAATCATCCGAGATTCTTTCATTTTCTTTCAATTTACTAATTACAGATTGTGTGATTTCATACTAGAAAACAATAACCAACCATTTTTCACAAATTTCTCATGTATTTTTAGTAATTTCTGCCATTGTTGTTTCTTCATTTTTGGTGGGTTTTTGTTTTTATCAAGAGACAAGAAGATGGAGAAACCAATCACTAGAAATTGCTGCAGCAATCAACTCTGGTTGGTGATTCTTGTTTCTTTTGTTTTTTTTACTGTATTGCTTTGTTTTGATTATTCAGCTCTAACTGGAACCCAAGGTAGGTTCTCTGTTTTAGTCAGTAATTATGAAAATTCAATCTCTACCCACAAATCCAATTCCCTTCAATTCCTTAATCAAACCTCCATTACACCTAACAAAACCCATTTTGTTAAGGAAGATAAATCTGTTGCAGATTCTTGTTTTGGAAAATACATTTATGTTCATAATCTTCCTAGTAGATTCAACCAAGAATTGCTTGAGAATTGTGAATCAATCACTGTAGGAACTGAGCATAATATGTGTCCTTATTTGGTTAATTCTGGTTTGGGTGTTGAAGTTGAAAATTCTCAAGGAGTTTTGTTAAACAAGAGTTGGTACTCTACTAATCAATTCTTGTTAGAAGTAATTTTCCATAATAGAATGAAGAAGTACAAGTGCTTAACTGATAATTCTTCTCTTGCTTCTGCTATTTATGTGCCCTTTTATGTTGGTCTTGATGTTTGTAGATATCTCTGGGGTGGTAAAACCTCTGTAAGAGACCAATCTGCTTTTGATTTTTTCAAGTGGCTTGTTCAAAAACCTGAGTGGAAAAAAATGTTGGGTAGAGACCATTTCTTGGTTGCAGGGAGGATTTCTTGGGATTTTAGAAGGCAAACTGATAATGAAACTGATTGGGGCAGTAAGCTTAGATTCTTGCCAGAATCTAATAACATGTCAATGTTGGCAATTGAGTCTAGTTCATGGAAGAATGATTATGCTATTCCATATCCAACTTGTTTTCATCCTTCAAAAGACAGTGAGGTGTTTCAATGGCAAGAGAAGATGAGAATACAAAAAAGGCCTTACTTGTTTTCTTTTGCCGGTGCTCCAAGGCCTGATCTTAAAGAATCTGTTCGGGGCAAGATTATTGAGGAATGTCAAGCTTCAAAGAACTTATGCAAGTTGTTAGTGTGTGATTATGGTGTTAATGGTGCTATTACTTGCGATAATCCGGTGAATGTGATGAAGTTGTTTCAGAATTCAGTTTATTGCTTGCAGCCTACAGGGGATTCATATACTAGGCGATCCATATTTGATTCTATTTTGGCAGGATGTATTCCAGTTTTTTTTCATCCAGGCACTGCCTATGCACAATATAAGTGGCATTTACCAAAGAATTATAGTAAATATTCTGTGTTTATACCTGTGAGAGAGGTTAAAGATTGGAAAGCCGGTATAAACGAAACATTACTTCGGATACCAGAGGATAGAGTATTGGCTATGAGAGAGGAAGTTATAAGGCTGATTCCAAGGATAATATATGCAGATCCCAGGTCTAGAATGGAAACCTTTGAGGATGCATTTGATTTAGCAGTCAAGGGAATTCATGAGAGAATAGAGAATGTTAGGAGGGTAATTAGGGAGGGAAAGGATCCTATAATAGGTTTTGCAGAAGGGGATGATTTCAAGTATACATTTTCTGGGCACATAGGAGAAACTTGAACAGAATTTAATTCATTATTGGGTAGGATTTTTAGTAGTTAATGTTTTCCAGCAACTGTTAGCAAAAACAAGTGATATATACAAGAGCCAATATCCATTATAGTTTTTTCCTCTTGCGAGTGAATCATTTTGTTCTTCTTGATCTTGTTAATGGAATGATATGTACCATTTGTTCTACATGATAAACTTTTAAAGGGCATGGGCCTTTTTCTCTGAAGATCTGAAATTCTTAAAAGGCGAGAGGTTTGAACTCCTAATTTTCTTCATTATAAAACAAACACTCGATTTCTCTGCTACTAGTGTAATGACATATTTAAATTTTCTTTTTGTTGTCACTTTTATTTTCTATTATAGTTTTGGGATAATAATTGTGAATTATGAAGAAACTGGGAAAAAAAAAATGTAATTAGAGAAAAATGTAAAGCTAAGCAAGAAATAATATAAGCAGCCATTCATTTATTTAAATTTGATTTTATATTAATTTTTTTAATAAGTTTTCATTTGAAACACAAATTAATAAGTTATCTTCATTTTGATAGAAAATGTTTTAAATAGTTGTAGCCATTAATTATATTTTTTTGTCGAAGGCCATATTTACTGAAATTAAATAAATAACAAATGTGAAAAGATTTATAATTATAAAAAGGAAATGAAAAATACAAAATGTGGATAAATTTTATTGACATTTAGTAATAGAAAATTAATATTTCAAAATATTATTATTATTACATGTTCCATTTTAAATGCACTCTATATTTTTAAATAGACCAGCCTTATGGTTTTTAAAATTTTCTATGTTTTGGTCTAATATGGAACTCTTTTTTTTTTTGGTCTTAACAGAAACGAACTTTACTAGATTCTAGGGAATATGATATAGTTTCCGTTGTCTTTATTTATTTATGTCATGAAAAGCATATGATAGTAGTAAATTTTATATGTGAGGTCTTGCCGACAAAAGGCAAGGGGAGCCGGGAAATCCAATGTTTTCAAAATGGATGAAGGTAGAATCAGAGTGGAATCGATTAAATAAAAAAAAATAGTATATATATATATAAATATATAATTTGATATTTATTATATATATAATAAAAATAAATATAATTTGATATTTTTTATTTTGTATAAAAAATTTGAAAAATTAAAAAAAAATTATAATTCGCTCGAATAAAAAAAAATCAGTCCGGTTCGACTGATTAACTGGCTGATTCATTAGTTTTTTAATGGATTTTAGGAGAGGGGTTTTTGGAGGCTGACCGGACCAGACCGATCCTTGATTTAGTTTCTAATTTTTCAGCTTGACCGGTCAATCCAGTCCGATTTTAACAACTATGGGAAAATCAGTTGACATGTGATAACCCATAGATTGGGCGATATCGATTCAATTTGATCGATTTAAAAAATTATTATTAAATTAATCAGTCCGGTTCGACTGGTTAACTGGCCGATTCACTAGTTTTTTAACGGATTTAGGAGAGGGATTTTTGAAGGTTGACCGGACCGGACCGGTCCTTGATTTGGTTTCTAATTTTTCAGTTTGACTGATCAATCCAGTCCGATTTTAACAACCATGGAAAAATTAATTGACATGTGATGGCCCATAGATTGGGTGATATCAATTCAGTTTAATCGATTTAAAAAATTATTATCAAATTAAATTAATATTTTTGATTTGAAAATTTTTTAAATTAAATTATCTATTTTAGTTTAATTTAATTCGATTTGAATATATTCGGTTTGTTAGTTTCAAACCAAAGATTTTATTTTATAAATTATCATTATTTTATTATAAATTTAGGAAAAATACCGATAAAATATCGGTAATAAAAAAATTTTAAAAATTATTCAATATTATACGATCCAAAACTTATTTATTTCATTAATTAACACATATAACACTTATTTTTTCAAGAATTAGATTTTTTTTTTAATTAATTTTCATGAATGATATTTTTTAAAATTCTAAATTAATATTAGGTTAAAAAATTTATGGTTGTATATAAAATAAAATTAAATATATTTAATTGAAATAATTTTTAAAAACAATATATATATAATTTTTTTTGTTCGATTTGAAATCGAAGAAAAAATGTTCAAATCTCAAACCAAATCGAACATTCAGTTTATTTTATTTTTCAAACTAAATCAAACTAAATAAATTATGAAACCATAAATTTTGATTTAATTTTATCAGTTTAATTTTATTTGATTGATTCGATTAATTTAACTTTCACCCATATCCATAAATATTAAGAAAAGGAATGAAAAGAAATAGCTATAATTGTGAACACTTGCATATATATGTATATATATATATAATAAGTAAGGTGTAATTCATAAAAATTAAGTATAGTGTCTTAAAAAAAAATTATTTTCTTCAAATATTAATTATTAATATCATAATTTTTATGAGAGCAATATAACCAAGTGAAATCAATAAAAAAAAAATAATAAGTAAAACTAATTAAATTAGTTTGTATACTTATAAATGTAAAATTTTTTGTTGAGCGATTTCTAGATGTAATTTTATTTTACGTATTTTACAATAGTTTACAAATATTATTGGGTATGAATATTGGAGATGAAATTAAAAAAACAAAAAAAGTAAAATCTATATTTTAGTTTATTACTATTTTTCAGTTTTTCATAGCTTTTTTTATCACATGAAATTCTCCTACATATTATAAATCTAATTTATTCTTGAGAAAAAAAATCCTTTTTTATAAATTTTATTATATGATTAATTAAATTCTTGCATTTTGGCCAAAAATCATTATATTTTCAAATTATACTAAAAAATTTTTGTATTTTAATTCTGTTAAATTACGAGATTCTATCGTCCATTTTTATCCCTTTTTACGTTAGTCAATAACCCAAAAGTCAACTTTTAATTTAAATATTTATTAAAATACCTAAAATATCTCTTTTTCTTCTTCATTTCACCCAAATTCACCCATCCATCTTCTTCTTCTAATCAAAACCACCTAAGTTCTGAATGCTATTGTCATTGAAGAGTAAAAATCTTTTTGTTTCTCCACCGAATTTTTCTAGATCTATTGATGATGATTTTCTTACACAGTAATAAACCTTATGCTGACACACAATAATCCCACTTGTTCTAATTTCATGTGAGCTATAGATCCTAATTGACAATTGGCAGCAATCACCAAACCATATTACAAAATTAGTTATGAAGCATCATTAAATGCTTAGATCATAATAATATTCATGCTAAACAAATACCCAAGATAATTTTTCATATTATCCAACTTCTAGAAAAGGCAAATTAGTGATTATACTACCTCCAGGCTAAGATTGAGCCCTAGCGTCTGATAATGGAGGGCAATGGCATAAATGGCATTAAAAGTAGCGACACCGGAGTTGATCCGCTGGCCATTGGGGTCAGGCACGGCGAGAGTGACGGTGGAGTTGGTGATCTGACCCAAACACCTGGTGCGATTGAACTACTAAAATGCAGAAACGACAAATTATTTGCAATAATTATATTGGAGAAGATATAACATCAGCAAGTCATATGATAAAAGCAATGTGAATGATTTTTACATGGAATCAATGGTTTTCAACATACAAGAACAATAGCTAAATATCTTTTGTTTATACAATTTTTCTGACCAGTTCTGTGAAATCCTGAATTTTTATATATATATAAAAAAAAGAATGAATTTATTTATGTTGCTGAGATTTGAACCTGGATGTGTGGGCTTTCTATAGGTTACTCTTTTACCCTGATCGGAGATCGAAATTGGGACCGAAAAAAAAGGACATCATAGATTTTTGATAAATTTCGAGTAAGTAAGTTTTAATTTGTTTTAAAATTAGTTGTTAATAATCCGACAAATTTCGAGTAAGTAAGTTTTAGTTTGTTTTGAAATTAGTTGTTAATAATTTGGAGATTATTTGAAGATAATTTTGTGAAAATGATTGAGTATTTATACCGGTATTGAAAAATTTAGGCAGCTAAAATTTAATAATTGTATTTATTTTGAGTGAGTAAATTAAGATAAATTATTTTAGATTATTTAAAATTATTATAAAAATTATTGGGATGGAATTATAGAAAAATATTAAATTGGACACTGATTTTAGAATTTTCGGGGAATAAATTATCAATAGCTGTGCTTTTATTGAATGTAAGAATTAAGATAAATTTATTATATTGATTTGGAATTATTATGAAAATTCTGTAAATGATATTTATGGAATTTAGATACTGGAAAATTAAATTATTATGAAGTAATTTAATGAAATAGATAATTAAGTTAAGTCTATAAAAGAGATTAAATTAAGATAACTATTAAAATTTGATAAATAGATTATTGAAATAAAATTATTTTGATGATGGTATTATTTAAAATATTTCGAGGTATTTAGATGTAAATATTAATTTTAATGTGGTTATTTATTGGAGGTTTAATGAATAATTATTTACGAAGAAATTATTTTAATTAAGTGTCAGTTAATGAATTACCTGCGACTATTATTATTTCTGGTGTATTAGTAATGATGGATTAAATATTGGAATTGAATTAAAATATTTCGAGAATTTATTTTAAGATATAGTAAATTAAAAGATAATTATTAAATTAATTATTTTATGGATTTAATTGCTGACTGATATTAGTATTGGATTAATATTTTTGAGATTGTATATAGTTAATGGATTAATTAGATTATTTTAAAATTATTATTATTTATAAAATTTTATGGATTAAATAAATGGAATTAATTGGATATCAAGATTGATTATCTTTTGATGAAATAATGAGTAGAGTTGAATTGATGTATTTATTAGATTGTTGTAAATAATTAATTATTTATTGGGTCAAATGATTGAGGCTTATAATATTTATTATAAATATATTTGTTGAGATGAATACCTAAGAGGGGTCAATTGATATAGTTGTGTTGGATTTGGACCGATGAGCTGATTATTAGAAATGTTTTATTTTTGTTTCAGGGATTTATATCATATTTTAAGAGAAGTTCTGCCAAAATTTTGATAAATTTTTTAAATTTGTTCTTTATTTTTTTAGTTAGTATTTAAATATTATTCTAATAAATTTCGTATGTGATTCATATATTTCATATATGTTCATTACTATCGTCAGGAGATGCTCCGAGAAAACCAGTCAGTTTGATGATCGTCAAGTATATGAGTTGATATATTTTAATTTAACGTTGCATCTAAATATGATATGTAAGTATTACATGAAAAAAGTGTGTGTGTGTGTATATATATATATATATATATATACACTATTACTATTACATTAGATTCAAGAACATGGTGTATATTTATGTCATATTTTATGTTGTTGATGAATGATATGAATATATATATGATTGCGATGAGAAATAGTATGAAATCCACCACTAACACATAAAATATTAACGATATAATATAATATGATATGATGATAATTGTGATATTATTACATGGATTGTCTAGTTAAATAATGGTCTCACCGTGACCCTTAAACATAAATAAGAGAGGATAGAGATGTCTAGTTAGAGCTGGACTCACCGTAACCCTATACTTCAATTTTAAAAGAGCCAAGAGAAGGGGTCAACTCTCTATTTATGATAAACGAAAATATGATTGAGGTTGGATTCCTCAAATATTTTCCATTATGGATGTTATATATGTTTATGCATGATTATGTGACATTTCATGTAGATTAATAAATGACTTGCATGTTAAATTAATTTATATTAACTTATTGAGTTAAATGCTCACCCTGTTCAAATAATTTTTTTTCCAGGTTTCAGGTCGAGTTTAAAGAGATTAAAATTTTAAATTGTGTATTCCTACCTTTATTTCTCAAGCAGTAGAGTTATTTTATTTCATTATGGAATTAATTCATATTCATTGTATTAAAATCTCTAGCGCTCCGTATTGTTATATTTAGTGTTAAATTTATGATTGTAATTCTATTATTGCTGTTAAGAAAAAAAATTTAGTTGATGATGTTAAGTACATGATGTCAGTTCTGAGTGACTAAGTAATGATATTAAATTATTGAAATTTTGTTTGACATATAGACTTATAGCCCTTATTTGTGACACTTACAACTGTCATATTACAATTTTGTCATTCAGTGATAAGTTAGACTTACTATGAGTTTCGAAAACCTTATACTTTTCCGTTTTTAATGCAGGTCATGTATCCAGTAGAGTTGGGTCGTGACAAGTTTTTTGCTCATATGTCACAACCGCAGTCAATCATGTTTTGCAGGCACCCAAGCTATTACTAGATCTTCAAATAAACTCATATGTATAAAAGTCTCAAGTGAAAATTAGATTGAAAATGAGGGATATTATAAATTTTTTATATAAATTTAACGAATTTTATAACAAAAGAATTTTAAATTTTAATAGAACCAAAATATAGAAATTTTTTAATATAATTTTAAAAATGCAGAGATTTTTTTTAGTATAATTGGCTAAAATGCGGAGATCTCAGAGTAATTAACTATTTATTATATCATCTTTTAATATATATATATCACCTTATTAATTTTTTAATTTAATTTTAAATTAAATAATATCAAATTTATATATTACTTAATAAAATTAATTAATTAATTAATATTAAATAGGTGTTTGACAAATATTTTTATATAATTATTGACTTTTTAATTTTCAACTGTTATATTAAATTTATTTAAATTTTTTAATAATAATTATTAATTGTAAGTCAACTGATAAATAGTCAAATAATTTTTATTTACAAAAATTTCAATTTAAATTTTTTAAAAATAATTCATACTTATTTAAATAAAAAATAAATTATTTTATTAAAAATAATATATAAAGAAAAAATAAATATTAATATTTATTTTTAATAATTATTAAATATATTAATAATAATTTTATTAAATAATTAATAATAATTAATTATTAGTTATTATCCACAACTAAATCAAATTAAGTGGTCCTAAATAACAAAGTAATCTGTAGGGATAAGCTGGACGGCCAATGGGTAATGAGTTGTGTGCTTGCAATTTATCACTACCAGCAAGAGTAACAGATAAAAATGTGTCTGTCTACGAGAATTGGGCCTGGGTTCAGGCAATTTGTTGACTCCTTTGGGGGATAGGTATTTAAATTATCTATTAAATTTTTTAAAATTATTTAAAAATATTATTAAAATATTTGACATTAAAATTCATTTTTATTAAATTTTATTTTTTAAATATTATTTCAATTAAAATTTTAAATTAATATAAAAATTTTAATTAACAATATCTCAATTTAATAAAATTTCAAATTGACATCTAATAATTAATTGGAAAAATATGTGTTTATGCTAAGCAAACAGATTTTTAAATAGATTAGGAAATAGAGTTAAAGCAATTGATAATTGATAATTTATATTTAATTTAATTTCAAAATTAATTTTGGGACTAAATTAATATTTGACATTTACAAATTATTACAATTAAATTCAAAATTAACTATAGGATCAATTAATCCTTGACTTTTTAAAAAATTTTTTTTTTGGAGTAAATTGATTCAATTTTTATTAATATAAATTAATAAATTTTTTATATTTTAATAAAATAATAATTTAAAGTATAAAAGTTATTTATATTATTTTAAAAATTATAAAAATTTCTCAATTTATTATTTTTTTTTCAACTTTTTCCATCATAAAAAATTTTCCATAATTTTCTCACCAAATAAACAATTTTGTTTTAAAATTTTTCTGAGTTTTCTCAAATTATAAACATCTATGTTCATTGATGTTAATTTTATAGTTTTAAAGATAATAGTTATTTTTTAATTATAGAATTGATGGATTTTATACTTTTTATTAAAAACAATTATTTTAAAAATATAAATTTATTTATTATTTTGTAAAAAAGGGATTCAATTTGCTTGAAAAATACAAATTTATATATTAATTTCACCCTAAAGCTTATTTTGGATTTTATAGGATCAATATTTAAAGATCAAGAGATATTCTGACTTTAAAATTTAATAATTGGTCTGATTTGACACAAATAGAAAATTTAGTGATCAATTAATAAAAATTAACTAAAACATAAGGAAAAAGAACAAGCCCCTCGTAGCTCACAGACAGCAGAGTTCAAAAACGTTCAGTAAAGGCAATGGTCGGAAACTCAACGTTTTAATTATTTTCGACGTCAGGAGGGTTAAGGTTTTTCGATTCTTCTTCAGAGTCTCCACTTCCTTCTCCGCCCCCTTCCGTCGAAGGTCTTTCTTCTGAGGTAATCATTTTCCAATTTCCATAATATCCATTATAAAACAGGAATTCATTGATTTTAATATGAATGGTTAATTCACTGATTTTTGTACAAATTAAGGTTTCATCGCCTTTGAAATGCTCTGTTGAGCCTGTAAACTTGGATGGTCTCACTATGCTCAAGGTCAGTTTTCTCTTTCCTTCTGGTTGGTTGCTAAGAAAATGTTGAAAATAAGGAACTAAAACAAGGAAAAAAAGCTAAGAAGTTGCTTTAATTGGCTGTAATTTTCATTTTGGTCACAAAACTTCAGTTATGGTAATATATTGGTTTACTATACTACGTTTAGATTGATCTAATCTCCCCTGATTTTGGCTTGAAATAAATGAAAATTCACTTTTGCCATTTAAATTACGACAAATATATATATGGGGGTTCTATTTGGTACTATGGTTGAAATTGCTTTTCCAAAAATGCACCATTTTAGATGCTCATAGAAAAAGCAGTTTTGAGGTTTTGTTAGCTGTTCTGAAATTTTTACAATTAGATTATTTGGAATTCATCTTAAAAATAAACTTTAATGACCTCTAATCAATATTTTTAATATAATACTTATCTCAACAACTGATGTGTGTATATCAATGTAAACAGAGAAGAGAAAATATATATTTATTGTGTATATCATCATAGGTACAAGCATGTATATATACAGATATGAGAATATATATATGGAAAGATAAATTAAATGTCTAAAATCAAACCTATATCAAATCTCACAGGCTGTTATATTTCTATTTCTATAACAATCAACAACAATTCAAACAATAATACCAAACAGCTCATAGAGATGAGGGATGAATTAGGATTTCTTGAATTTGGTCGTGTTCTTGGATCCATTTAGTGTTGTAATATGCTGATTTTTATGCCATGATTGGATTATTTATTTATTTATTTATTTTATTGGAATATTGCGAGATTAGCTTATTTGCAATGAAGTTATATCTCAATGACCAACTGGCTTTACAAATTGAAGTTGTATGAAAACAATGAAAATTGTTGCAAAATTCAATGACCATTAGAATAATTTACCCTATAAAATTTGAAACTTGGTCTTTATGGTCAGTGAAATACTAACTTTTCTATCTAACTTGATTGAAATGAGATTTTCAAGTAGCAAAGTTTACCATGTTTTTCTAAAATTTGGAACTTGGTCATTTGTGGTGAACGAATTAGTAACTTTTCTATATAATGCTTATTGAAGTGAGATTTTCAAGTTAATTTTGTAGCTTTTCTTTCAGGGACGGGTCAGTACCAAAGAGGTTTTTGGGTTGCCCAATTCTGATTTAGTAGCTGGTGTATATGAAGGTGTGAAAGATTCTTTCTTTGCCTTCATTTAATCCCTTCATCCCCGCCCCTTTTTTTTTCTGGTTGAGAAGTGTGTTTTTGGTGCCGTGATTGAAGCTTTGTTATATATATGTTTGTCTGTGGAATTTAGGAGGACTGAAACTTTGGGAAGGTTCGCTGGACCTTGTTAAAGCTCTTCACTCAGAGGTTCAAAATGGCATTTATCATTTACTGGAAAGCAAGTTTAGAGGTGGGCACCTAATTTTCAGGTGATTTGATATTGTTCCACTATGCTTCACACATTGATTCTTGAGCTTGATAAGAGTTGATTGATGTTTACTAAAATCCTTGTTGATGCTTAAGCTCATTTTCTGCTTCAGTTCTAATTTATGCATCTTGTATTTTTTCCCATATAATTGTCTATATCTAAATGCATAGCTGTTATTTGCGTGCCATTTGGCCAAAAATATGAAATGTGAAGCTAAACTATGCAATATGTCATTGTGCTTATGCAAAACTAAGCAGTGCAATATGTCATTGTGCTTGCTCTCTTTTCTCTTCAAGAATGCAATTTAATACACAGATATATTATTCCTCTTTAATATTTGGCAAAGAACAATATTGAAGAGCTTTGAGTCAAGAACAACTAAAGGGATTGGAAAGATGCCACAGATTTTTCTTTTGCTTTTCTAATGAATCCTTGAAGTATGTAGGTTACTTGTGTGTGATAGGATTGAATTCCAATGAAATTTGAAAACTTTGTGATTATTGTAAGGTATGAAAGCTGACTTTGGATGAGTTTTTGACATTGGGAATATAGGAATAGGCCACTAGGCGTTTGAATAGGATTCCATGTTAGTGTGCTTGGCCTAGTCGCCGACATTTCTTTTGCAGTCTAACAATTGTGGCCAATGTTTTCAAATGTGAGGTGATTCATGTTGCAGCTAAGCTTAAGCGCTTAAGCTAGGTGCAAATGAAGGGACTTCACATGAACACTACCTAGGTGAGCCATGGCTAGAAGGTAGGTGGATGAGTCTCTCATTTTATTTTCTTGATTCTTATTTGTTAATTTACTTTCTTGTCCATTATTTGCATCATTTCCAACTGTTAGGATTCCTTAATCTTAATTGAGTCTTAATTTGGATTGTCCTAATCATAGTAGGAGTATTATTTTTTTTATTTGCTTCCTTATTTTCCTTTATTTGTTTTTGTAATTAGAAGTTGACTATGGACTAGGAACCCTATATATGTAATGCCTTTGGCTATTTTGAGAACCAAGAAATAAGAATACAATTCACAGCCCTTTGGCTAATTTGGAGGTTGATCCCCTCGAAGAGATAAAATCCCTATCTTACTCTTCATTTTTTTTCTTAATTTTCCAATTCCTCTTTAGTTAAACCCTTGGTTTTTATCATTTGGTATCAGAACAGGCTCTCCTTGGGTCTTCCTCTAGTTACCATTGTTGCCACCATTCACCAAAAAAAAATAAAAAAGAGTAGTGCATGCCCTTAACCAGAAACCAAAAACAAAACCTTGGAATTACAGACCTGCAATCTTATGCCATGACTATTGACAATTTTGTAAAATCCCAACTTGAAGCATTTGAGGCCAAACTGGAGAGTAAATTGCAGAATACTCTCAATGATTTCAAGAATGGATTGCTTGAGACTCTTAGTAAAAACCAACAAGACGAAATCTCTGATTCTGCCAGCAAACATCCAAGACAATCTGAAGTCGCAGGAAGAAGTTACCAAGATCAAGAAAATGGATACCCTTGCATGAAGGTTGAGTTTCCAAGATGTGAAGATGGAGATCCAACAGGTTGGATTTCATGAGCGGAGAAATTTTTTCGCTTCCATAAGACTTCAAAAGCTTCTAAAGTTGAGATAACTTCTATCCAATTAGAGGGTGATGTTATTCAATGGTATGATTGGTTTGAAACATGCCATGGAATTCCCTCATGGGAACAATTCAAGAATGGACTCCTTGTTCATTTTGGTCCATTTGAATTTGAGAATGTTGATGGAGAGCTAGAAAAAATTCGTCAGACCTCTACTATTTTGGAGTATCAAAGTCGATTTGAACGACTCTCGAATCGGACTAAAGACTGGACAAAACGGCAATTGGTGGGAACATTAATCGAAGGTCTTAATCTAGATATTCGCAGTGAAGTTAAGGCTCGCCAACCACGCACTATGGCTGTAGCAATTTCTTCTGCAAGAATGCACGAGGAAAAGATTAACATGGATGATCGTCGAGCCCACAAGGGCACTAGTAAGCCGGTTGTTAACAAGTCAAGTCCCTTAAATATTCCTAATCGCAGTTCTCCTACCAAACGATTGACCCAGGAGGAACTTAAAGAAAGATTAGCGAAGGGATTCTGTTGGCATTGTGATGAAAAATGGAGCAAGGGGCATCGTTGCAAGCAAGGCAAACTTTTGTTGATTGAACTAGTTGAAGAAGAACCAAAGATTGGGATGATGACTGATCAAGAGGGTACTAATAATGATGAAATTGATGAATCTATCACACACTGTGCATGCATTAGCTGGTTATTCTAATCCCCAAACTATGAAAATTGTGGGTTTTTTGAAACACCAACCTATTACTGTATTGATTGATATTGGAAGCACTAATAATTTTATGGATAGTAAGGTTGCTACAAGATTGGCTTACAGTGTTGAGCGTTGTGATAATTTTTGAGGTAAAAGTTGATGATGGAAGAATTTTAACTTGCAATAGTCAATGCTCCTAGATGAAGCTTATTTTGCACGGACAAGTTGTTTGTGGATTTCTTTCTATTACCATTGGAAGACTATGAAGTGGTGCTTGGAATTGATTGGTTATCAACATTGGGAGATATTTCTTGGAACTTTTCCAAATTAACCATGAAATTTTTTCTTAATGGAAAGCAGGTAGTTTTTAAAGGAAGGTGTGGTAGTAAAATTATTACCATTACCAGTCATATATTATATAAATTTTTTTATATATTATATAATTTTTTAAAATTCAAAAATATAATTTTTTATTATATTGTAACATTGAAATCAAACAAATAGTTATGAGCTATAAAATAGTGAAACTTTTTAGGAGCTGTAAATTTGATGAGTTTCTAGATTATGTTTTTGCAGAATTTCTGTTAACTCAAAAAAATCTCATATAAAATTTCCTGCAACTTGAAATTACGTGATTGAAAAAGTAAAAAATTCCTTATCCACATAGAGTTGGAGAAAATCCTTCAAAACCTAGTGAGGATATTGGATGGAATTATGCCCATCACGGAAAAAATAAGGGGGAAATTATTCATGACTTTGTGGTAGAAAGGTAATGGGGGAATAACTCATTTGAAGTAACATTTGGCAGTGTGACGGGTCAAATATCTAGTTGTCAAAAGTGACAGTTGCGATGAGAAAATATATGGTTTAACTTCTGAAAGATTATGAAGCTGCTCAAATAAGGAAAAAAAAAAAGAGCGCACAAGAACTTCAAGATGAAATTTTAAGAATGAATTCAATCGAAAACTCAGATGAAGAAGAAGACTTTTGGTTAGAATTCGCACGACAAGAAAACATGAGACAGTTTGATGAAGACCAATATAGAAGGAGTAAAAGTGTGAATTATGATGCAGGGATAATAGTCCAGTTGCATTTCGACGTTCAACTACCTTTAGGAAAAGGGGTAAAGAGGCTATTAGATATACATATTATGATGCAAGGATAATAGTCCAGCTGCATTATGGCGTTTAACTATATTTAGGAAAAGGGGTAAAAAGGCTACTAAATATACAAATACATCAACACCATATTCTAGATTAGCGGCAAGAGAATTGAAGTTGGAGAAGGAAGCCACTCTAAGAAAGTAGCCGAAATTGAATACAAAATGGTTTAAATGCAAAATAATAAACTAATGAAAGCTTTTGGAAATTTTGTGGTCCATAATCGATTGCCTTTTGCAGTTGTTGAATCACCTTGGACTAGACCACTACTTAATGTATCTAAGCTATAGAAGTTGACCCTAATGTACCTTCACCTAGTGCTTATGAGCTAGCAGTGGTGTGTCTTCCAAATGAAATCAAGTTGATGAAAAAGTATATAACATTATTTCAATCCATATGGAAAGAAAGGGGTGTAACCATAATATGCGATAGATGGAGTAGCACAATAAGAATGCATATCATCAACTTCCTAATTTATTTTAACCATGGTGCAGTTTTTCATAAATCAATTGATGCCTCATTTGTGCAATGTAAAGATGCAGATTACTACTTCAGGCTTATGAAACTTATAGTAGAGAAAGTTAGGGTTGAAAAAGTTGTGCAACTAGTGACAAATAACGAGGCTGGTGGGAAGAAGTTGATGGATCACTTTAAATATTTGTACTGGACAACTTGTAGTGCTCATTGCATTGATCTAATTTTGGAGGATTTGGGAAAAGGAAAAATTTTCAAGCAAGTTATAGACAAGGCAAAAACTATCACTCAATTTATTTATAATCATGGTTGGGTGTGTAATTATATGCAAAAAATTCACAAATGGGAGAGTGCTTCTGCAGCCTAGCATTACTAGATTAGTTACGAATTTTATTGCTTTGGAGAGCATTGTTCGGCATTGAAATACATTACAAAACATATTTGAAAGTGATGCATGGATGGCAATAAAATTTAGCTAAGCTACTAGTGGGCTGGCTTTTGAAATGCAATAACTTGTGCTTGGATTGGGAAATGATGGTAGGTTGTTTTGGGATAGATCAAATCTAGTCATGAAAGTTCAGGAGCTCTTATTGAAAATTTTAAGATTGGTAGATGGTAATAAAAAACCAACAATGAGTTTCGTATACGAGGCAATAGAGTGAGCAAAATTGGTAATTAAGGAGAATTGCAAAAGTTATATTCAGTATTGGAATGTTATCGATGAAAGGTGAAACTTTCAGTTGTACCATGATTTGCATGAAACAGGCGAGTACAATCATTTTTTATTTTTTATTTTTCATTAAATTGTTTTAGATACACAGAGACATAAAATCATAAATATGATTGTAATAATGAGATCACTACTTGATTGAATTTATGATACTATTTAAACTTTCAATACCAATATGGGCAGCACAACATTCAAAGTGATAGAAAAGTCTATAATGGATTAAAAAAGGTCATTACAAGGATAAAGTCAAATGAGAACAATCAAGTTATTGTACTGAATGAAGTAATTGATTGTGTTTGTTTAATTAAATAAGTACCAAGTAGTTGCTTCAATCGACAATTAAACATGTAATGTATAACTTGTATCATTTGATAATATAAATATTTCTTTTTCGTGAAAAAAAGGGGAAAGATTTGGTTTCTCATTGGCATAAAGAGCTATTAAATTTACTGATCCATATGAATAATTCTTTAATTAATACAAAAATCATAATACATATATTTTATACTTTTCGGATCTAACTTAGTGTAACATCATTATTTATATTTTGCAGTTAAATGGTAGATCAATTATGGAAAAATTGATCTTTGCCTTTAAACAATTGCAATCAAAATTTTGAGCCAAACAACTTTAGATTCTAATTGTGAAAGAAATTGGAGTACATTTTCTCTAATCCACACAAAGATAAGGAATAGATTAAGATATCAAAAGTTGCATGCTCTTATTTTTGTACATTATAACATAAGACTCAAAATTAGACATGCAACTAGGAGGAGTCAAGAAAAATTAGAAAAGAGTCGCAATCCAATTAATTTGGATTATATTTTTGAGGAAGATAATCCATTGTCTCCTTGGTTGGAAGAAAGAGAAAGACCACTTATATTCTTGAAGGAGAAAGTACAAGTGGTCGTGCTGGTACCGATAATGATGACGACGACGATGGTGGTGGTGGTGTTGATACTAATAGTGGCGTTGATACTAGTTGAGGAGGGGCTGGTATGATTATTATAATATTCATATTGGTAGTTTTGATAATGATCTCTCTCTTTTCTAAATTTATCGTCGTACTTGACATGGGGTAAATAGTAGTGATGCATCAAATAGAGGAAAAGAAATTTTAGAAACACAGTTTGATGGGTTTACCTATGATCCTTATTATGTTCCTAGTGATGACCTCCTTACTGTTACACGCGACCTCAACCGCGCTTTAAATCTATGTTGAGCATGCTATTTGGCAGACTTGCATTCTGAAGAGTGCACATGTTATTGGTAGCTCTTTGTAGGTTCTAGGTGCCATCTTACACGCTTTTAATAGGCCTAGGGATGGATTGACATGAGGAGAGATGAAGTTTCTCAGGAATGAGTTGGGAGACTTATTTATCATGCAGTTTAAAACCAATAGTCTGCTTCTTGTCTTGGCGAATGTTAGGGTCTCATGTGAATCACATGCTTCATGTCATCAGCAACATGCAGCTGGAGGAATTGGACAAACATAGAGATTAGGTAACATGCTGGCTCTTTTCTTGGAGTATTTTATGCAAGTTAGTGTTGGGGCTTTCAAGGTCAAATATTTTGCTATGAGATATGGATGATGTCTCTTTGAGGTTGTGACAATTGCAAGTGATCAATGTGATGATGCTTTGGTAGTCTGGTAAAATCTCTTCCAGTTTGCTCCCTTTTGGGTTTTGAGCCATATCCATAACCTCTTTCTTTCCTTTAAAGGTGTTTTATGTGATATGATGTGGGTTTATATGTTGTGAAGTGAAATTCATATAAGCAATACTTGCATGGAATATTTTCCGACATAAAAAGAAGAGTTTTTTCATGTGGGAGAAAAATGTGGATGTTCATTATTTTTCATAATAATTAATCACTAATTAGGAAATTTAGAGATTACTTACCCATCAATATGTAGAGCTCCAAGTTGCATGGAAAACTTGCTGTTGACTTTTCCCCCTTGTGAGATTGTGACAACATGTTGGATGTTAATGTTGGTGGTTGCATCTTTTGAAATTGAAATCATAATACTTTATCCGTCTTGTCATGCCTCCTCGAGTGTGGTCAATTGACCCCACTCAAATTATAGATGTCTTGTAGTCAAATTACATAGAAAAAATACAGGTCCTTTACGAAATTTTTTGAGTTTTATTGTACTAATACCTTACTAAAATTATTGAAAATTTGTTAGATTGGGTCAATTTATATTTTAAGTTTTGACTTAAGATTATCTTAAAAATTTCTAATTTCAAAATTCTATAACCTTGTATGATAAATCAAATCTAGTCTATAAATTTTTATTTTTGATCATTTAATATATGTAATTTCAATAACTTATTGACTGTTCACAATTTGTTTTATAAGATTAATTATTTTCTCATTTATATTCTGTTAGTTGTTTTCAAATTTTGGTTGTTATAAAAAGCATAAAATATAATATTTTCATATAAGTTTTTAATCTTATCGGTATTATATAATTTATAACTAATATGTATTTCTTAGTTAGAAATCATAATTATAAACTGTTGAATTGATTTATCAAATAAATAATTCAACTTAAAAGAATTTCCAGTTCCACTGCTGATCAAGTCCTGATACTTATTCTTTTACAATTAAATTTTGATACTTTAAAACTGTTCGTGGTTAGTCTTAAAATGGAATCTCCATTAAATTGTTGATGGTCAAGGCCCTGTTGATTTCTTGTGCTGGGCACCGCCAAACCCATGAATAGGCTGAATAACAGGAAGTTTTAAAAATATTAGAATGATAAGATATTAGAATTTCAGAACTTATTATGATATTATCTCTTAATTCTGTTGCAAATAGTTTGTAAATGACAAGATCAATGGGTTAATTCTAGCACTTCCGCAATAAATTTGGGAAATTTGGTTCAGTGGGCGTAGATTGGATTCATTATGTGGCCTTGGCCTGCTTGATCTTCCTTCTGAGAATTACGCATGTGTTTTTAAGACACGTAGCATTCTACCATTTTTTTTGCTTAAGATCCTCTCTCAAAAAGACCTTTGGTGTTTATATTTAATGAATCTATTCTCTCTAGCTAAGACACAAATTCTTCAAAAAACTTGCCTCATTTTTACAAACATCCCCTCCCTGGTAATTGAGCCCATTCTCCTTCCATTTTAAGATTTTCACCATATCACTAGCCCACTATTTATTCCCACACTAGTAATAACCATCACTGTTGCCACTAGACCTTCGCTTGCCTTGTGTATTCAATTCTATCTAGCTGTTCACTCTTTCTCTCATGCTTCTCCTAAACTTGAACTATCACTTGGGTATCATGTGCACAAGGCGTTGGTCATCTCTCCTCCATTGGTTTGAAGAAATACTGTACATAACACATGGATAGCATATTCAAACGTATCTTTACCAAATATAGGAAGTTGAATAGAATGGTTGAGATTAGAATAATTCATGTTTTTATGAATGGCATATCAAAGGTAATTAGAATCAATGAAAAATGATTTTAGCAAGATGCTGGAAGCTAAATTCAATAAGATTCAAACGTAGCATAATGTCTGCCCATAAGGAGGGAAGCCGTCTTGTAAATAATTGCAATTATAAACTAGCCAAACTGATTTCCAAGACACTAGTATATTTTACTCTGTACTAAATAGCACTAACATATCTTGTGATTTGTGTTTTAGTTGCTTTCTGATTTTTATTTAATCTGTACATACATGCATTTTAGTGGACAATGGCTGTGAAATTAGTGCTATTTATCCTTCAGAAGTTGATGAATATTTGATAAAATGCTGACTGCCGGTGTGAATATGAAGAAATTGTATATTACCCCACCAAGTGATTTTTTCATTTTAGAAGGATGTAAATCCGTGCTGAGACAGATGTCTTTTGCATCAGGGTGCAACTGCCGTACATTTTCAGGATTTCAATGCAGAAGTCCTGCGATCTCTCACCATTACCTATGTAAATGTCAATCTTTCAAAAGTACTTCCTTCTGGTGGATCAGATGTGACGAATTGTGATTCTGGTGTGAAACTGTGATTCTTTGCTGGTGACTGGAGTCAAATCCATCAATGTCTTCCTTACATGCTCTATGAGGGAGAGGATCATAACTGTTGCTCAGAGCAGCCTGTTTCTGGTCATGATATCATTTTAATGGCAGAGACAATATACTCTATCTCTGCTTAACAAAGTCTCTATGGACTTGTAAAGAAGGTGTTGCTTCATTAAGTTGTCAATTTATTGTATATTATTTCCATTACAAACTCAGGGTTCCTGACTTCTAAAAGTGTTCTTCTGAATTGGAGTTGTATATATGGCAGCAAAAAAGTACTATTTCGGAGTTGGCGGAGGAACACGGCAATTCCTATATATGGTGGAGAAAGATGGTGAGCTAGTCAGATTTATTTTTCTTTTGTTTTTGATAAGTTGGCTCCTTTTTCATGGTTTGTTTTATAACTATATCATGTTTTACTGCGACATGGGAAGGGGATAGTAAAAGTTATTATTCTACATATAAGCATGATAGCAATATCTCCTTCTAAGCCGTTTTGTCTACTTGTTCTGTATATTTTATTTCTTGGAAAAATAGTATGCATATGCAGGAAGGCTCACTATATTGTCTACTTGTGTTGTTGTTTCTCATGATATCCACATAATAATTGCCTAACCTGTGATTTACAGAAAACATGGGCAATGTGTCTGCATTCTCGTCCAGGCCTACAATTAAGAGTGTGTTTCTATTATTCTATCATTTTGGCAAATCTATTAAGAGATACACGGTGCCACATTTTGCAATGTATTGATTGGATGGCCATAGTGTAAGGGCTTTTTTTTTGTTTGTGCGTGTGTGTGGTGGGGGCGCATGACTATTAATGGATAGATGGTGTCACATTTTACAATGGTATTGATGGGATTACTTCTCTTTCTTAATTTAGGAGTTATGGCTCCTAGCCTGGTTGCTGAAGTTGCCTATGGTTCTTTCAATGTTCGAGAGGTATGGAAGCTATCATTGAAGTAGATCCAAAATTTTGATTTTAGTTGCATCAAATTATATTGTTGTCTAATATAGATATTGGTCACTTGACCTCCAACTGCAGGATCAAATTCAAAAGATGTTATTTTATACATATGTGGATTTTTCTTGATTGGATTGTATTTGGCATGAGAATTATCACGAGTAAGTATAAATGCAGAGTTGAGTTGGAAGTTGTTTATGCTAAAACATTTGCATTAATGTAATGGATGGATAATGTGATGTTGGAAAGGGAAAGAGAAAAGCCCTAAAACGTCTGGGGCTTAAAAATCTAATAAGCTAACTATTTCGACCACTTTGTGCCATTTTGAACCCTAGAACATCAATGTTCATCAGTAAATCACCATTTTCTTGTTTTTTTTTTTTATTCTTTTGTTTGATAAGCTAAACAATTTCAATATTTTAAATGATGTGTACTGATTGTTTTTTAGCATCGGAGAGGGAGATTCGAATCTAGATTTTTTTTTTCTGCCTAAATGAAATATGTACATCCCATTAGATTTAGTATGCAAGTTATGATATTGCACTGGTTGTTAATATTGCATAAATGGTGACAATATCGACTTTTTTTTAGGTCTGAATAGAGGTAAAAAATTTGAAATTGTGAGATTTAATTTCAATAACACAGATATCTTATAGGTTAAATTTATGTATATAAATAACATTTATAAATTTAGGTTAAGTTTATGAATATAAATAAAAATGTTTGGGGTTTGGGGAAGAGCTTTTACATATGCCGTTTATTTCTTATTATTAAAAGCATATTTATATTACAATAAAATTTTTATAAATTAATATTCAATAAATTAATAATTTTTATTATATAATAATTTTTTTCAATTTCGACTTATATTAATAGATTAAATTAATAATTTCGATAAATTAATAAGAAAATATTTTTCTAAACATCTCACTTATATTAGAAATTAATAATTTATCAATATTATATATATAATAAATTATAATATATATTTTATCAAAATATTATTTTAAAAATTATATTAATATTTTATTTAATGTATCATATATTTTTATATTTAATTGATTTAATTCATATTTGTAAAAAAAAATATAATTGAGCTAGAAAAAAAATTTTATAACAAAAAAACGTATTTAAATATATCATATATCAATTTCTGTATTACAAGAGTAAAGCACTCGAACATTTGCAAAATCAAGAATTATAAATAAAGAAAAGAAAAGACAAGAAAAGAAAAGAAAAGAAAAGAAAAGAAAATCTTTAAGAGTCAGATCTACAACGATAATACTTAGAACAACCACGATCTTGAGGATTAGAAGGAGGAGGCAAACAACTGCTACTATAAGACTGGCCATTGGCACCTCCATTACAGACTGGTTCATCTTTTTTAAGAGCTCTTGGAGATATATATTTCTTCTGTTCAAGAAATCTTCTACTGATTTCTGATTCCATCAAATTCTCATATTCTTCATTACACTCTGCTATTGAAGAACCATTACTGCATGTGAGTTTTGATGATGAAACCCTGTAATTGCTTAGATATGATAAACTCAGAATTATAAGAATCATCAAGCAGTAGAAAGATAACAGAGACTTGTTTTGATCCATTTAATTGTGATTTTGGTTTCAAATTTCAATTTCTTTTTATAGAGGAATTGGAATTTTTTTTTATTTGTTTCATGAAAAATTTAAAACTTTTTTTGGAAAGTGAAAGCGTTAGTGGAAGCAGCATTATGGATATGCAGAGCGACCGCACTTCACCAAACTTTTGCTATCATGGCTGCTGATCTCTAGTGTTATTATTTGTTTAATTATTTAATAACGAACTTAAAGTGTAATTAATTATTTATTGAAATTGATTTTAAGATTAAAAAATTAATTAGAAATTCAATTAATAATAATAATAATAATATAATAACTAAAATATAATTAATTATAATATTATATATTTTTTTTATCAATCATAAATTTTTTATTCAGAAATTATGATTTACCGCTAAATTATATTTCGTGTGCATATTATATTATTTTTTAAGATTAAGAGATTAATCAAAATTTAAATGCCAGAAAATTGTTCCCATCTCCACTTGTTTATAGATTTTTTTTTTTTATTCTTTCCATTTTCTTCCTCTTAAATAACACACAAACACCAGGAACTTAAGAAACGTTTCTTAATTCTTTTTTTTTTTTTTTAATTTTTTTTATACAAGAGATATTATATTTATACATAATAGATAAAATCAAGTAGAATGATAACTTTAAAAACATCATAATTTAAATTCAAATTTTTAAATTTTTAAATCAAATATAGATAGAAAATAAATTTGAGAGTTGAGTTCTTTATAAAGCGTCAACTTTGATTTTTACTCAATGACAAACACAAGATTTATAGCCAGGACGCGAGTGTAAAATAAATTTCATTCTATCAAATTTTATGATTATAAAATTTTTTATAATTATTATTCTCAAAAAATTTATAATATAATATCCTAAATTATAATGATAAAATCTAAAATACATGTTAGTTGCTACTTACATAATTGCAATGCTAATATAATGAAATCAATTGTAAGATATTAATCTTTCTTAAAACAACATATACATAAATTAAATGAAATACCCAATTATAATTCATTAATTTCTCCCAAAAATAAAAAAATTGAGAGAAATTTATAAAAATATGGGAGATAAATTTAGTTAGTTGAAATTCAGAAAAAAGGAAATTCAAAAAAGAATTAAAAAAAAATACAATTTTTTAATTGTTTGATTCTGTCAGGATTTTTAAAACCAGAAAATTAATTATAAATATATATTTTTTAAATTAGACTTAAATAAATTAAATAATTTTTTTTATAAATTAATAATTTTTTATTTCTTTATTTTTTATCTAGGTCATCACATAGTTCTATCCCTTCCTGATTTGGTCTTTTTATTTATTTATTTTTTTCTCATGAGCTTTGCAAATAAGCTATAAGATGGCCACCGTAAAGCATTTTTTCTATTTTATTTATACTATTTTTTTTATTATTATTTAATAGAACTTGTATATTGTGTAGGTGACTCACTTATTAATAAGAGTAAATATAATTTTTTAATTCCTTGAGAGCTTAGTTGAAAAAAATAATAATATGAGGACTATTGTAATATAAAATTGTGAAATATCCCAGATATTATGTATAATGCTTTTTGTAAAAATTACATTAATTTTGACACTCATTTTTTTTAGATAAATTTACCTCATATCAAGTTAAATGATTTTTCACCTATCTTTCCGGCATCCTTTCGACCAGTTTCTTCCTCCGCTTCAGAAACAAAAAAATCATAGGCATTCTTCTCTTTTACTCTTATGAAACGCAAACTTTATTGCATTTTTTCTTTCTCTCTTCGAAATCATAGTCTTTGGAGCATTATCTTCGAAAACACATAAACCCATTTCGTTTTCTTTTTCTCTTCTCGGGATTCAAATTCATTCTCATTCATTTAATCCGTAAGTTTCTATTTATCTTTTTTGTTTATGTTTTGCTTTTAATATTATTTGATCTAAAGTTATTCGAATGTTTTATTTTTAAGATTATTTAGTTGGAATCAGTTTAAAATTTTCGGATTAGTTGTTTCAATATTGTAAAATGATTTTGAATGTTTTTTTTACTACATTTCGACTAATTTCGACTCAATTATTCTAGAGTATAAAGTTTAAGTTGTATGAAAGTTAGTCGAAATCAGTTGAAATTAGTTGAAATTTAATCGAAATCAGTCGAAATTTTGTCGGAATCATTTTAAAATTAGTCAAAGTCAGTTGAATGTTTTTGCAGGTTTCTGAAAATAAATTTCTCTCGTTTATGGCGAAAATAAATGCTTACTTCCAAGTGTGACGATCTGAAACGTCACATTTGACTCTTGAAATTATAGGATTTGGAAGTTATAAATAACTCCTCTTCTTTTCTTTGTACTCCATCCTTTCAATTTATGGTCTTTGATCTTTCTGCCTATGACCTTTGATGTAATAAATCATTCTCATCTCTTGCCCATGGTGATTGTTCATAGTCAAATTACCTCCGCGTGTTAACCTTGTAGTAGTGAAGGACCTTGCTGCTTTTTGTCTCTCTTGTTTTTCATTATTCAACATGAAGATTGTTTGTTTCTTAATTTCTGCTAGTAAGGCCATCCTCAGAGGCATCTTCATCCCACGTAATATGTTTAATATAATTAGGAATGTTTGTTATCTCATATAATCTGTCTCTGGACAGTTTATCATCTCATGTAAATATATTATTTGTTAATAATAAAGAATGATCTTTTATTCGCAATAATCTTATCTTTTACTTTTACTTTATTGTAATTCAATGCAATTGCCCAAAATTTAAACTTTTAACTCATTTCGACTATTTTTCAGTTAAATTTTGAATATATTGCAATTAATTGGACATATATTAAAGTCGAATTCAACAGAAAATTAGTCGAGAATAGTAGAAAATTAGTCAAAATTAGTCATAAACTTATAAAATTAGACTTATTTTAGAATTTAGACTAAATTTCGACTCTAAGATATCGTTTTAAATGTTTGCATGAAATCTGACTTTATTTTGAATAATTTAGTTTTAATTTCAACTAATTAAGAATTAATTTTGAATTAGCCGAAATCAGTTGAAATTTAATCGAAGTCATTTGAAAATGTGATTAATTTACTTTTTATAGATTTCTACTGACATGTGTGATGATCTTATAGTGGTATATTTAAGGCCATGTATTCTAAACTGGTTAATATTGAAACCGTCACATTTGACTCTTGAAAATCGGTGAATAATAACTGCAAGGAGCTGCAATCAAGGGATTTGGAGGTTATAAATGAGGTGACTCCCCTTATTCCTTTTGTACTTCATCTTTTCAATTAAATAAATAAACGAATAAGTAGTTTTTTGAAATTTTCTTTCACCCATGATCTCTGATATAACAAATCATTCTCATCTCTTGAGCAATTAGAAATTTTTCATATGAAACTAATATTGATATTTGCTTCCTCATGAAACTGGATCTTTGTTGATATCAATTTCATCTACAGAGATTTTGTTTATTCAATTTATATGAAGAAAGACAATGTAACTGTTCACAGTCAATTTACCTCTACGTGTATGTCACGCTTATAGTAATGAAGGACCGACCTTACAAGAAACATATATTTTTTTTATTTATATTGTTCTTCATTATTTAGCTTGAAGCATATGTTGGTCATGATAATGTAGCATAATTCTTCTTTTTGTTTCTATTGTAAGACACTATCAGCATCTACTTTTTAATGTCTGTCATAAGAGTATCCTTAGAGGCATCTTTAGATTCATGGATAACGTTTAGTACTATGTACTGTAAGATAGTTTGTCATCTTATGTAATATATATTTATGTACTGTATTTTATTTTATAATAGTAAAGAATAATCTTTTATTCACAATAGTCTTTAATTTTACTTTTATTTAAATTTTGACTATTTTTAGAATTATTTCATTTTTGTTTTGACTAATTTAACATAATATATAAGTCGAAATCATCAGAAAATTAGTTGAAGACAGTAGAAAATGAGTCAAAGGCAGTAGAAAATGAGTCGAAATTAGTAGAAATTTCATACCAAACTTAAAAAATTGGACTAATTATTGAGTTTGTACATATTTTATAATAAATTTGATTTTTGACTTAATTTCAACTAATATTATATTATGAAATATTATTTTAATATGTATGCCTGAAATCTGACTGGGTTTTAATTAATTTATTATTAATTTTTGACTAATTAAGAATTAGTTTAGAAAATATTTGAATTAATTATGGCTTATGTTTGAAATTTGAGCAGGTTTTCATTAATTGCGACTAATTAATATTTAATTTCGATTTATTTTGAATTAATTATGGCTTATATTTCAAATCTAAGTAGATTTTGATTAATTAAGGATTAATTTCGACTAATTAAGATTTAATTTTTATGACTAATATTTAAAATTTGAGTAGGTTTTGATTAAGTAAGGATTAATTTCAAATAATTATTGGTTAAATTCAACTAATTAAGAATTAATTATCAAGTGAGGTTGTTAACAAATGAGGAAATAGAAAGTGGGGGTTAATATTTTATAAAAATGGTCTGTATGGTTTGTAAAACATAACCCAAGATGAAATATATCAAGTAAAAATTGAAATTATGGCAAAAAAAAAAATGTCAATTTTGTAAATATATATATATATATATATATATATATATATATATATATATATATATAT
>CANXYC011136549.1:0-24004 GCA_948193065.1 Aleurites moluccanus | reverse complement strand
AGGATAAAACATTAAAGTTCACAAATGAGGATGGTAATTTGAAATGTGATAAATAGCTATGTAGGCCCAATATTAAAAGACTCCAAGATCGAAATTTAAGAAAGGTCTATTATTTTCCTATAGAGTACATCCTAGAATTTCTAAGATGTACTATGATTTAAAAGATGTTATTGATGACTTAATATGAAAGGATAATGTGACTAAGTTGTGTCTAAAGCTTAACCTATCAATAGGATAAGATTGAACATAAGAAGCCATCAAGTTGACTCAGATAATACAGTTACTTGAGTGGATATTTGTATAGCTATACCTTTGACGATAATTTCTGATAGAGGGATATAGTTTATTCTTATCTTTTGATTGAAGTTTCAAACAGTTATGAGTATACTATTATGATTTAGTATAGCATTCCATCCGCGGACAGATGGACAATCAAAGCGAATGATACAGACATTAGAAATATGTTATGGTTAAGTATTATGGAATTTAAAAGTTATGGAGATATGTACAGACTTGTCATATGTATTGAGAGTATAAGGTATAGACATTGATGAAGAAAGGCTATAAGAGTAGAACTAATAGAAAGTATAAACTATCAAGTCCGACAAAAAAAATTTAAAATAAAAAGAGATTTCAATGGTAAAAGTATTGTAGAGGAATCAGACTATGTATAAAGGTAAATGAGAAAGTGACTAAATACAAAAGCCAAGTATATGTTCTTGTTACAATACTGAGATGTGCATGTTTTATTTAAATTCAAGGACGAATTTATTTATAGGGGTAGAATATAATACCCTATAAATTCCTAACTCATGCGCATGAATTAATTCTCAGTATGTGGTCCATTAGTATTGAAATGATGGGAAATAATTTTAGAGACGCAGTTAGAAAGTAAACTTGAAACATTTCCGAAAAGCGGCGGTGTCAGGAACACTGCCGAGAAATGAGCAGTCTGATCAACGGAAGAATTTATGAAGTTAATCTAAGGGTAAAATATGACCATAATTTATGTATAATTTTGGTAAAAAGAAAGAAGTGAAAATCATTTAGGAACACTGAAAAAGTAAACAATGATATTTTTGTAAATAAAGGAAAATTCAAGGTGAATAGTGAAAAGTGGTCGGTCGGGGTTACAGAATGACTCCAGAATCATTTTTATAAATAAGTATAAATTAAAATAAGCCTATACATTCCCCACTTTGAATTCAGAATCCTAACAGAATTGTCAGAATAAATTACAGAAGGTTTAAGGACTAAAGTGTAAAGGTTGAAACTTGGAGGGTTTAGTTATAATTTTACATTTGATTTTTGTCTTATATTGGCCATCACCATTTCGGGCACCATTTCCTTTCTTCTTCTTCTCCATTGCCGTATGCCATTCCTTTCTTCTTCATCTCCATTTCTTCATCAATTCTTAACTAAATTCAATGAAATTTGATAAAAAACTTGATTACTCACTTAGCTTCATCCATTTCTATCATTAATTTGAAGATTGGAGCAAGGAATTTGGAGGATTAATTCAAAGGGAATTTCGGCCACATTGGTGTTCCTAAGGTAAGGAATTATTTTGTTAAGTTTGATTGATGATTTAGATGTTATTTAGGTTAATTGAATGAGTTTAGTAATTAATTGCATTAGTTTATTCAAATTGATTGAAATTCCCAATTTGTGTTGGCTAATTGAAGTTGTAAGATTAGATATGTTGAATTAGTGTTAGGAATTATTAATTGATGTTAGAAATGGTTAATTGGATATGAATGAACAACTAATTGATAGATAATTTGATGTAGAATTGGAGAATTGTTAAAGGTGATTTTCAAAGTAGCAAATTTGGGGAAATTTGGTGGAATTGATTCGATTAGAGTGTGAATTGGCCAATTAGATCATTAGGTGAGTTTACATTGCATCAAATTACTTGTATGATTGATTGAATCGTGAATTGGAAACCTTTGGCAAAAACTCTATGTTGGCCGAACCATAATTGACCTAAAATGCCTTTGTTTTTGCTTGATTTTTCTTTGATTTTCCATGCCATTTTGATCTTATTTTAGTGCTGTTTAATTTTGTTTCTTGATACCCTTGCTTTGTTGGACATTGTGGTTTGTTGTTGCTTTGATTTGGCAAGCCAAATTTGCCACCAAACCTAGCCTATTGGCTTGCCATTGCGTGCCTACCAAGTGTTCGATGAAATGTCTAGTTCATTTGTCATTGGCCTATTGGTTTGCATACCATAGGCCTACCAATTGAATGTTATTATCGCTAGCGATGTTGGCATGCCAATTGACCTACCAATTTCGGCCACCGAACCAACTTTTGTTCCATACCATTATTGTTTACCATAACATATATCCTTGCTTAATTATTGTATTTTATTATGTCATTGATCCATATTCTATGTAATTTGATTGATATTGATCATATTGACAGTGATGGTACCATTGTTGCATAATGATATCTATTGATATATATTTTCTTTCTATTGACCTAAATGTAGTTTGACAGAGCTGCCTCATCGACAGTATGTATCACCGACAGGGTAGTGGATACATACTGTCGGCAATGTACACATTAGTATTAATGCCTTAGCTAGAAAGGGTTATAGGTTCCAGCCATAGGACCTTATCAGTCTTATGCTTATGTGATATGTGATAGACTGTGTGATTATACATAGTCTACGAGTTCATGGCCCTCTATCTGCCTTACCATATTGATTTTCTGATTGGATATGACCATTGCTATTCCTACTGTTCACCAATACTGATTATGTCATTTATATGATTTACCCTGTACCATTATTTCTTATCCTGTATAAACCATTATTTGAGCTTATATTTCATTGTGATGCATGTAAATTCACTGAGGATCATCTATACTCATTCTTTCATTGTCTAACCATTTCAGGAGAGGAGTATGTTGCAGAATCTAGTCTTCTGTCTTCCGTGGATTCCTGCTACAGTCTATTGTGTATATTTTTAGATTTCTGTATATTTATTTTTGGTGTTCATTATCTAGCTGCTCCATGGGTTAGTTAGGAAATGAACATGTATATAATGATGATATTCTTATATTGATAATATTATATGATGATGCATGATACGATATTGTGATAATTGATGATTATAGCCAATTACAGAATGCATTACAGAATGAATAACAAGATAATAAAATGAATGGTAATTATAATAACCGAATAATATATTGAGATTGATAGACTGTGCAATGGTACTGGATTCTGCGGGTGCCGGTCGCAATTGGCATTTCCCATGCTCTAGGATCGTTGCTGTCCGGAAAATCGGGTCGTGACAGGTTGGAGTAAGGGTGTGAGGTGAGTAGTGAGGAAGACAGTAATGAGGGTGGGGATAGTAGTGATGAGGTGAGCAATGAGGAAGAGGTGGATGATCCTCATGGTATTTTGAATGAGGATGATGGATTGAGTGATGCAACATATGATATTGAACCTCCTTTAAATGAGTAACCTAATTTTGAAGATGCAATTGATGATGACAATAATAGAAAGAGGAAAATACATAAAGTAAAAAAGTACAAAAACCAATATAGTAATGAGTATAACTGGGATGGACATTCAGAAATTATATTTGAAGTGGGATAGGTGTTTGGAGATGTAGAAATATTCAAGAGAGCCCTGAGTGATTATGCAATCATAGGGAAGGATATAGACTGGTTAGAGTGAAAAATTCAAGGGAAAAGGTCATTGCTAAATGCACTGGGGAAAACTGTGAGTGGAGTATTCATGCATCAAGTTTAGATGACTCATACTTTTATGATTAAAACATTGATGAATGAACACACTTGTGTTTCACCCACTTCTACAAGAAATCCAGATGCAACAACTAGATGGGTGACAACCAATTTAATGGAGTTATTGAGTGCTGACCCAAATATATGTTACAAACTAATGAAACAACAACTTACTTGTAATTGGGAGATTGATGTGCCCATGTGGCAGTTGTATAGGGCTAGGACTAAAGCAAGAATGCAGTCAGAAGGGACACACCAGGACAGTTTTAGGAAACTTAGAAAGTATATGGAGTTTGTTTTATAAACTAATTCTGGTAGTGTAGTGAAGTTTGAACCAGTAGAGAAACAAACTCTTGATGACCCTATTAAATTTAAAAAGATTTTTGTTTCATATAAGGGTGCAATTGATGGGTTTAAGAAGGGTTGTAGACCTTTTATTGGTATGGAGGGTTGCCACTTGAAGGGTTGTAAACACACATCCACATTACCTTCAAATCAACTTCTTTCAGGCGAATAATAAACTCTCCTTTCTTCTACTTTTCTTCTCCGGCTGGATTAGGTGAATGAGAAATTTTAGGGTTCCTCTTCAATTTAACGAGTGGAACAAATTTTTCTCCTCTTTAAAATTACTCCCTCAACTGTTCTAAAGGGTATTTTTGGTATTTTAAAAAATTATTTTAGCAAAAGTTGACTTTTTATCTATTGATTAAAGAGACTTTTTAATATAATTTTGAAAATATATGAATTTTTTAATATAATCGGCCAAAATATAAGGATCTAATTATAATTAATCCATATTTAAAATTAGGTGCAATATACTTATGAGTGGGGATATTGACACTATTCTTTTAATTTTTGACACTCCCACTAACTCTTTTATTATTGAATTTGACTATAATACATTTATTATATTACCTAGCTAATAATTCTCATAAGAAAAAAAATACTTAATTTTCATTTTCTTTTATAGTTCATTATTATTATTTTTAATTCACACATAAGAAAAAGAAGGTTGATGTACTAAAAAAAATTCAATTACTTTTAATTTTTTATTTCATAAAAATGATATTTATATTTATATATTTTTTTAAAAATATGATAATAAAAAATATATTTAATATATATATATATATATTTATTTGAAAATAATATATAATTTTTCATTTTTACTATTATGAAATATTTTTTTATTTTATAATTTATAATTTATAATTTTTTAATATTTTCCTGAGCAAATCTATATTTTTTCACTTTTAATAAGAAAGATAGTTCACAAAACAAATTTAAAAATTATAATCTTATAAATATTTTATTTTAAAAAAATTTTAAATTGTGCTCATTGAAATATGTATTTTATTAAAATATCCTAATAAATCATATGTTTTTTCTTTATAAATTAAATAAATTATAGGATTAAAATAATAAGTAAAATTAAAAAGCATATTGTTATAAATAATATATATTTTTGAGATTATTACATTATTTTCAAAATATATTAAGAGGTATGAATATTTTATTTATTTATTTGGTTAATTAACTTTCTTGATAATAAAAATTTTTTTTTTGAAAAAAAGTTATACAAAATATAAAATTTGGAAGAATTTTTTTATAACATATATAAATAAATATTTTATCATGATATTTTCTTATATAAAATTATATATGTATGTATTTATGTAATTGTTAGAACCATATATTTTTCTAAAATATACAAATATAAAAAATATAAAAAAAATATTTATATAAACTAAAAGTAATAATAATAATAATAATAATAATGAAATATAAAAAAAAATTAAAATTAAACATTTTTTCTTACGAGAGTTATTAGTTAAATAATATAATAAAAATATTATAATCAAGTTGAATAATAAAATAGGTAGTGAGAGTGCTAAATATCAAGAAAGGAGTGTTAATATTGTCATCCTATATTTATTCGAGTTTTTTATTTTTAAAAATTATTTTAATAATTTATATATTATAATTCCGTGTGATTACATAATTTCTAGAGTGGTAGATGAGATTAAAATACATGAAATATATTTTTTATTAAAATAATATTTCAAATAAAAAATGAAATAATTTAGATATTTTAAAGTCATTGTTTTTAAATAATTAAGCATTTAAAGTGATTAAGTATTTAAAATTTAATATATATCTATTTTTTTATAATTTTTGAAATAATCATCTTTCCAATTGGTATTAGGAAATTTTATGAATTGATTCATGAATGTCAAATCTTATAAATGATCACGAATACAATGTCTAAGCTCTCTCCCCAGTATATTCACATAAAACAATGATACATATTTAATGCAGCAAATAACAACACACAACAAGAGTGAGAGACGCAGGTGAGAAAATGGCGTCCCTCATCTCCTTAAACAACCATAAATTCATCTACTCCATATCGTTTTTCCCTCAATGTCAAACATATAGTTTCAACTATTTCAAATCTTCCCCCAATTTTGTAAGTCATAGGCCATTATCGAAGCTTTTCTATTTCAATTAAAACCATAAGGACAAAAAATCGCAGTACCGTCGTCAACAAATTGGACACAAATGCGAACAGTAACAACCAACGAGGTTGAAATTTCATTTATGTTCAATCTTCAATCATATGAGAAGATGAACAATTTAGGAGTAAAAATTGCATTATCTATGCTTGGAGAGAGAAGAACCATGGTCGAAACAGAAAGACAGAGGAGCAAAAGGATCAGGTAAAAAAAAAAAAAAAAAAAAAATTCTCTCTTCACAACATGTCAATCATTTGAAAAATCACTAAAGTTAATAATCACATTAGAACTATTACTAAAATTAAGGCTAAATTACATACCTTTACCCTTAAATTTAATTTTTAATTTATCATTATCTCTAAATTTTAATTTGTTAAATAAAAATTCCTGAATAATTATTTAATTACACCAAGAATCCTTTTTACCGTTTTCTTGTGATAATCTCACCGAAATATCTACCTGACATCCAAGTCATGTTTTTTAATATTTATTCATGTTTATTCAAATGTCACGTGGATTTTTAATTTTTTTATAAATATATATTTATATGTTTATTTAATTGAATCTATATTCTTCTTCAGATTTGAATAAAAAACTCAAATTCAATCATTTAAATCAATATAAATAAGCAAAATAAAATCTCATATTCAATCACTTAAAAAGTTGAATCTTAAACTTCAAAATCCAGAAAAGAAAAGAAATCTCAACTCCAAAAAGTCTACAATTCAGTATATCATCAAAATCATACTGAATTCAGTCTATTCACTGAAAAAACACCAACAAAATAAAAAAAAAAAGAAGAAACCCACTAACAAGAATGAACAAATCAAGCAAATGGTGAAAGTCAAAAGAGGAATACGCGCAGAATCAATTGCTGGTATGAATCAGTTCTTTTCGTAGCCGCTCTTATTTGTGCCTATTGGATTGACTGCTGAGTTTATTCCTCTCTCTGCTGTTTTATCTCCTGTTTGCTCGAGGATCTCTGGCCCGAAGCTAGAGCACTTCCGGCATGGAAGAAGTATGTTTCCTGCACCCTATGAGTGGTTACTTACTCAACCCATGCTTCGAGAGCTGCCACCTCTCAAATCCCAGTCTACTATTTTTCTCAATTCCATCGATTGGCCCAGCATTAACTATTTTTTGTTGTCGATCGAGAGCTAAAACGAACAATGAAACCTTTTAAATTAGAAAGGAGGAAAAGTTACGGAGATGAAGAGAGAAGCAAAGAAAAGGAGAAATCCCACATTCTCTCTCTAGATCTCCAGCTTTATCTATGGCGGCGGCTTCTCGAGTTGTTTTTGCGATTGCTACTATGCGAAGAGACGAGATGGTATGACTATGGCAGAGATGGGATAACAGGTAGGTAATTAAGGCCTGGGATTTATGGATTAGAAAGAGAAGTCAATCATGCCGATGGTGGTGATGGTTCTTAGCCATGATTGGTTTTGTGAAATATAGGGTTTAAAGTGAGGTAATTGAGATTTGGGTTTTGTTCTGTGAAGATTGGATTGATTGATTGCTTGGGTTGTTCATGGAAGATTAGCAGGGCAATTAATAGCCATTTCTTACTAGTTTGTGCATTTAGATTTGAAATTTAAAGGGTTAAATCTTGATTTGGTTTCTGGAAATGGAAGAAAAAGGTGATTTTTTTTTTGGTAGTATAAATTTTAAAAAACGATTCCTTCTTTTATTATTTTTAATTTCTATTAAATAAATATATAAATATATATTTATAAATAAATTAAAAATTCACGTGGCATTTGAATCAATAAAAATAAATATTAAAAAATAATGACTTAGATGTCACATAGATATTTCGAAGAGATTATCATCAAAAAATAGTAAAAAAAATTATTAGTGTGATCAAATAATTATTCAGGATTTTTGTCAAACAAATTAAAGTTTAAGAATAATAATAAATTAAAGTTTAAATTGAGGAAGAGCGTATGTAATTTAATCCTAAAATTAGTGGATATAGATACTTTTTAACGAGTTTGCAAGATATGGCGATTGATTGTACTCAATTTGGTGGTGATGACATAGTATGCGAGTCATTAAACCTTGCTGACGTATTTGATTACAGTGTCAATCTGATAGAAATTATATTGAGTGATTTGTCGATCAAAATTCAATTCTGATATTTTTTACCTAATAAATAACTAATTAAAAATATAATTAATTATTTATTGTTTTTTAATTAATTATTTATTATAATTGATTATTTATTCTTTTTAATTAATTATTTATTCTTCAAAATTGTGTGTCACAAGCAAATTAAGGTTGTGACACAGAAAATAAGGTTGACACTTTGGGAAAATGTGTTCATTGGCTTGATGCCAAGTCTGTAAGAGCCTTTAGGAACTAAGGGTGAAAGCTACAGTTACAGAACTACCATTCTAATGACAATTAAAAAATGGGGAGGTGAGTTTTCTGCATGCATCTACTTTTCCATGTGAGCCAGATTTTCATTTCTTTAATTTCGTTCTCTACTTCAATTTTGGCTTATTCATCCCTTCCATTCTTCAACCACATGTGTATTATTCTCAATCACGTGTCTGTTGTTCCCCTTATCTGTTAATCTCCTTGTCTGTCTCCACCAAACTCTTGTTTGTTCAAAGTGGGTGTTTCATCCTAATAAGTTGCATTCTTAGAAATTGAGTGCCTCACAAACCTTTTATTACCCTTTACCAAAACTAGACTCTCCATTTATGTATCCATATATCCCAAACTTGTCATTTTCTTACTCCAAGGATCATATGAAATCAACTCACCATCACCCCCCACTACCAGAACTTCGACATTGTTTCTAATGCCTAATGTCTTCCCTAAACCTCCGGCGACTACAACGTTGAACAATTAAATCCAAGAATCATGTATCCCATATTCATTCATTATCTAAATACAACTCCCATAAAACAGATGACCTCTCCTATTCCTATATTGTACCAGTGATAGCAGTTGACCACACAACATGACTCATAAATATTGCACACTTGTGCCTTCTATTTCATCTGGCGTTTGAATTCCTTAAATTCCTCTTCATGAACATCAAACCCTGCCACTGTCAGTTCTCTTTGACTGTAATATCCAACCCAATGAATAGCCCTTCTAATACATTCTGCGACGAATATTTAGACACAATATAATCATGAACAGATGCAGAACTATTAATTCTTCATGCCCCTTTGCTTAGTTCAAAAATCTTAACTTCTGGTGGAACCATCAAAGAACCTCCATCAGGAGAATAATACAAAATTCTTATAACCTTATAGTTATTAGTCCAGGAATCGAATCCAAACCAAGAACAACATTAGAAACTCTATAACTAAAGCCATTAAGTGGTAGAGTCACAGATAATCCTATTGATGGGTTCCATAGGACTATGCGCTTCCATATGTGTGAATGATTATCAGTCAAATACACAATTCCATTACAAGAACCAATAATCTCAAAATAATCCCAACTGCTGTCCAGTGGAAATTCGAGTTCTTGATACTGAATGAATAACTGATTATCATCATCAAAGTGTAAAGTAAATCTTTCTTTCTTGTTAACTCTGGAGTAGTGCCTCAAGAACAGGTAATTTTTGTTTCTGCTCTCAATTGTGTGTTTGGTGTGCATGGAAATGAAATACTGGTTAGAGATTAGAGAGTACCATGATCTGCATCTGCATATCAGGAGTGCTTTCACATGCAATCTCAAGAAAATTTTGATCAAAACTTCTTGAAGTATTATAACCTGACATTCTTGTAGTATTTTCCTTCTGTTTTGTTCCCACAGTTTTGAAAAGTATCAAATAAGGCAAAAAGTTTTGACTACTTAGAATAAATTTGCAGGGAAGCTATATATTAACCTATAAGCTGTTGCTAGTCAATTCGATAAAGGTCACAACCACCTAGAATCTTAACCACGACATCTATGTCCATCCCAATAAAGAAACATGCAATGTGAAGAAATATATATGATCATCAGTTTTAGTGAATCATAACTTATTCTAAGAACTTTTTGAATTTCACCGTATTTACGAATTGCTTGCATTTTTTGTATTACAATTTCCCATATATCTATACTTCTGCCAAACAGAGAAGAGCCTAAAACACAGAGCTAATGGAAGACCACCACAATAGTAACTATCCGTTTTAAGTGCTGAATGAGATTCTCTGGAGTATTGTCTTGTCCAAAGCATGCAAGTTATAGAGTTGAAATGAATCATGATCACCCAATTTCTTAATTTTAAGGATCCAAAAACCTTCACGACCATTATAGAACTCTCAAACCGAGTTGTAAAGATGATTTTACTTCCTGGGGACAGTAATACTTGCTCACCAATAATTTGTTGGAATTGCTCAAAATCACCCACATCATCAAGAACAATAAGAGGTTTCCTCCCAAATATAGATTCTTGTATCTGGGGAACTCCCTCATCTCTGCTATATCTCTTTTCTGATTGCTTAACTTTCAAGATTTTCGAAAAAAGTTCCTCGTGTGATTTTATCACTAATTTTCATATTTCAAAAGCATTTTCATTTTTTTTATTGAATATTAATATATAAAATGCTTTCATATTGTTTGATGAAATGCCTCAACCACTTGGAGCATTTTAAAAAACTGTAGCTTTTAGATTTTTCATTTTTTGGGTTAGTAATGAGGGAGGTCAGTTGTTTCTAATGTTTTTAATTCCATAGCTTGAGGTTTTTTGAAGGCATTAGATTCGAGCAGCATTAGTTCCCTTCTAATTCTTGAGTTGTTTTGAATTGAATTTGCAGAGCAGCCTTCAACATTACTATATATTGTGTCGCAAGGTTGATACTTTGAAAATGTGTTCATTGACTTGATGCCAAGTTCGTAATATAATTATTCTTTATGAACCACATTAGGATATTGATTAGAAATAAAAAAATATAACAGCTTAATATATGGTGAGAAACTATTATCTAATTGGTTAGTTTTAATTTTTTAATAATAACAGTACCCAATATTTCAATAAATGTTGTATGTGTATTTATACTTAAAACTCTCCGTTCATATAAAAATTAAAAATTTAACAAACCACACCAAGCAACTAAAAGATGCTATCTTCAAGCTAGAGGCTTATGGGATGAAAGCTGCAGAACTACCATAGGAATCAGGGCACGCTTGCTAGACTACCATTCCTAAGAAAATTGAAAAATGGGGAGCTGAGTTTGCTGCATTCATCTCCGTTTCCACGTGAGCCAGATTTTCATTTCTATAATTTTGGCTGAATCAGCCCTTCCACTCTTCAATCACATGTAATGCACGTATCAACTGCTGAATTAAGAATATATTGCTTATTAAATAGATGATATTTCATCTGCGTGGAAGAAACAGTGCATGAATTCAACTTCCTAAGCATTTTATGCTCATGTGATTGAAGGTCATGACATTACAAATCTAAAACCAGGCTACTTTTTCAGGGTTTATGTACCAAGGCTCAAGATGAGACTTAAAACAAGTTTCCTTAAGAGCAAATAGCTGCAAAAATGGAATAAGATTTCGCTTCAAAATGAAGATCTATAGATAAAGTAATCACCTAAAACTAGAAAACAGAGCAAGTATGATTTAATGATGTAAGCATTTTAAGGTGAACCCAAACTATATTTGATCATAGAAAAACATTGAAATGAATTATGTCATCCAATGTTGATACTTAATATTAGAATAGTACATTATGGGCTACTGAGTTAAGAGCAAACATATTTAAGATTATAAACAATAAGCAACAAATTTCTATATGGGTACGAGCACCTAGCCTGTGTTTCTGTTAATCTCCTCATCTGTCTCGGCAGTCAGCACCGAACTCTTGTTTGTTCCAAGTGGGTGCTTCATCCTAAAAAGTTGCATTCCTAGAAATTGAGTTTCTCTTGAACCCTTTATTACCCTTTAATAAAACTAGACTCTCCATGTACCTATCTACATAAAAGGAGAATGATTCACCATAAATTCCCAAACTTTCTATTCTTTTACTCCAAGGATCATACGAAATCAACTCACCATCGCCTCCCACTATCAGAACTTCAACGTTGTTTCTAATGCCTAATGTCTTCCCTAAACCTCCAGCGACTGCAACATCGAACAATTTAATCCAAGAATCATGGACACCATATTCATTCATCACCCAAATACAACAACTCTCATAAAACAGATGACCTCTCCTTTTCCTATATTGTATCAATGACAGCAACTGACCACATAACATGACCGATAAATGCTGCACATTTGTGCCTGCTATTTCATCTGGCATTTTGAATTCCTTAAATTCCTCTTCATGAACATCAAACACTGCCACCGTCAGTTCTCTTGGACTGTAATATCCAACCCAATGAATAGCTCCTTCTAGCACAGTCTGCGACGAATATTTAGACACAACATAATCAGGAACAGATGCAGAACTATTGATTCTCCATTCCCCTTTGCTTAGTTCAAAAATCTCAATATCTGGTGGAACTATCAAAGAACCTCCATTAGTAGAATAATGCACAATTCTTATAACCTTGTAGTTATTAGTCCAGGAATCGAATCCAAACCCAAGAACAACATTAGAAACTCTATAACTAAAACGCTGAAGTGGTAGAGTCACAGATAATCCTATTGATGGGTTCCACAGAACTATGCGCTTCAATATGTGGGAATGATTATCAGTCAAACACACAATTCCATTACAAGAACCAACAATCTCAAAATAATCCCAACTGCTTTCCAATGGAAATTCGAGTTCTTGATACTCACTGAATAAATGATTATCATCAAAGTGTAGAGTAAATCTTTCTTTCTTGTTAACTCTGGAGTAGCGCCTCAAGAGCAGGTAATTGTTGTTTCTGCTTTCAATTGTGTGTTTGGTGTGCATGGAAATGAAGTTCTGGTTAGATATTAGAGAGTACCATGATCTGCATACGCACCTACACATCAGGAGTGCTTTCACAGGCAATCTCAAAAAAATTTCGATCAAAACTTCTTCAAGTATATAATCTGACATTCTTGTAGTTTTTTCCTTATGTTTTGTTCCCACAGTTTTGAAGAGTATCAAATAAGGCAAAAAGTTTTGATTACTGAGAAGAAATTTGCAGAGAGGTTGTATATTAACCTATAAACTGTGGCTAGTCAATTCGATAAATGTGATTATGTCAACTTTATTTGGTCAAATTTGGAAACTGTCTCGTAGTTGTAGTGGAAAAAGTCAATTGTGCTTCATTTTCTTGTGGCTAATATTTCAATATGCTCGACAGTTGAAAAAGAATCCCATATAATATAAAGGGGTGTTGTAAGAATTCCACATCCCTAAGATATGAGGGCAGAAGAAGTTTATAAGCAAAAGGGTCACCCCATTTTCATATGAAAGGGCTTCTTTAATGTTTTATGGATCCCGGATGGCTCACATCCTAGAGGGCAAAGTGATTACTCCATATCGATAAGTAATGTTTGGTACGAGGGAATATGCTAAAATAATTTCTTGTATTCTAAGTTTATATTTCTTTAAAAAATGGTGCATTTATGGGTTGAATTCAATTTTTTTTAAATCAAACATATTCTAATATAATTAAAATAATTTAAATAAAGATTCCTATAAATCTTTTGACATTTCCCATACCAAACATTATCGTAATGTTTGGACCACACGAATGGCAAGACATGCTAAGTATGTTTTTAACATTTAAAATTAAAATTATTTGATAAAATATGTTTTTAAAAGTCTCAACTAAATTAAAAATTATTTGAAATGCTAAGTCTTTTAACTTAAAAAATGTATTGAATATAATAAATAATTAAAATTTTAAATATTTTTATAATTTAAAAATTATATTACATATATTATTTGATATTTAAAATTCAACATTTAATTTTCAAAAATATCGAAAAACTTAAAACTATTTTGATAAATGGATAAAGACTTGTTAACAAGACATAAAAGCCCAAAGTAACAAATCCTAAAACGCTTCTAGAGAAACTAATAATTAAAAAAATTCTCCCTTTCCAAATAGATAGAGACAATAAGAGAAAATCCACAATATAAACACACAAAAAAGTCCAATATGATAATAGTGCATGGATTAAAAAAAAAAACAAATATTGATAGCTTTTAAATAGATAAAAAATAAATAAATCTAAGAATCATGTTATTAAAAAGTTTTTATATTTTTTACAATCACCACACCTATTAATTTGATGATTCAGTTGAGAATTTACATATAATGTTGGTAAGAATTTTCAATAGATAAAAACCTTTATTTACGTCTCCCATGCTATTTCTAATGAAAATCGATCAAATCGAATTAAATCATTTAAATTAAATTGAAATTGATAAATTTATAATTATTTGATTTAATTTCGATTTAAAAAATAAAATAAATTGAAAATTTGATTTGATTTATAGTTTATATTTTTTTCCTTGATTTCAAATCAAATGGAATCAAAGTTATATATATATATATATATATATATATATATATATATATATATATTATAATTATATATATATATATATATAATTTTATTTTATATACACCCACACACTTTTTTAAATTAATATTAATTTAAAATTTTAAAAAATGCCAATTCATGAAAATAATTAAAAATAAAAAAAAAATTTAATTCTTAAAAAAAAAAAATTTTGGGTGTGTTAATTAATTGAATAAATAAGTTTTATATTATATATTAAACTATTTTCAGAGTTTTTTATTATATATATATATATATATATATATATATACAACACACTTTTTTGATATTTTTTTTTCAAATTTATAATAAAATAATGACGGTTCATAAAAAAATATTTTTAATTTGAAATCTGTTATGTCCTAAAATTTAAAATATGACGATTCTAGCGTGCGGGAACAACCTAAGCTATCAATATCTATAGAATCCATAACCATCTATTAATTAATTAAATTATTTATTATCAAATATAAATTTCAGCATAGTTTTCTCTACAATTTCAATTGTAATTCCCACAATGGATAATGTCAAGTTCAATATTTTTAATAATTTTTCAAAATCCTCAATCTGTATAGAAAATATACTTTTAATCATCCCTTATAACCTCACTATCATATTTCATTCAAAATTCTCAATCACATTAGCCAATCAAATCAATATCCACATAAGATAAATATTATCTTTATATATTATGAAATTAAATATCATACACATATATTTGGTTACCCAATTATCTTCCATTCTACAAATTTATAATTAATTAATTATATACTTATTTCCAATACACATCTACACCTCAAATGCCAAGGAGCATTCTAAAGAGTCAAAATGTATAAAAAACATAATCACATTACTTGCTACAACTGGTTCCAATGAGAGGAAGGAATAAGTTTTTAGAATCGTAACCTTTACCAACTCTGAATCTGAAAAATAATAAACTACTAAAAAGTATACTCAGTGAATTATAAACATATTATTATACATAAAACTAGATAAGATCTTCATGTCATGTAAAATTCAAGATATCAAGGATCAATAAATAGATAGGGTAATCAACAATAAAATAAATAATATCAATTTAAGTCATATATATCAATGGCTCAGTAAGTCGAATAAATATGAATATAACAGATATAGAGTCTCATGAAATACATAAGATTGATCAGGCCTTATGGTTATGAGTATTATCACTCCTCCTAACTAGGCTAGGACATTGTACCTTATCCAGTGGGTCACTGTGCATAATGCTGATAATTTTCACTCCTTACCCCTTCGGTCAGGTAGTTCTTTTATGGAATTTCATCAAGCCTTTAGCAAGAAAGGGTAGAATATTCATTAGCACATAGTATGATATCAATGTAGAGAATATCAAATAACAATCATTAATCTATAAAGAATATAGTTTCAGTCCAAATGATGACAATAAGTAAATGAATTCAATAATTCAAGGAATAACTACAATCATGCATAATAACATATTTATGACTCACCTTTAATCCTTGATTGGCCAATTTCATAATTTAGGTCTTAATTCTCAAAGTAAGCTTCCTTGCCTTCCATTATCACCATCATCCTTTTCATTTTCTTTTTGTGCTACATATCAAATTAACATAATTTAGACTTATTATACATAGAATTATAATAACCTTAACCTTTAATTGAATTAATTCCCTTTAAATCTTAAAGTTAAAGTTTAAGCCTAGACATTTAGTTAATAAATAAACTCTAGTAGCCCTGCTTCTCTTATTTATATCTTAAACTAATAATGTCCAATTACTCTAATTATTTTTCTCACTTAAACTAAACATATGAAACTATAATATATCCAAAATTTAGATCATTCTAAGCAATACAAAATGTTTAGTGAATTTCTAAAATCGACCCTGCAACTCAGTAACATCAATCCAGGTAGACCTTGTTATAATGATTATAACTCTAACTAATTGAAAAAATGATTTCTATAAATATAGTTCACACATAAATGAACATTTTTCATGTTTTCTACTTTGTCTAATTCAATCTTTAAATTTCTCAAATTAATTTATCAAATTTGGATTTCTAGCAAGTCTTATAATATGAATCAGTCTTACTTAGAGTTTCATATCTCTTTACACATATCAAATTTTGTAAAACCCTTTTAAATGCATATAGTAAAACATATACATATAACTTTAATGTTTTACACTTTTCCAAATTCTTTACTTAAGACTATATAAATTGAGCTACAACTTTCTGTTACCCTAATTTAATTTAGGTTGTTCCAAACTTAAAACCCTAAAATTTCAAATTCCTCCAATTAAACTTAATTCATCAATTCAACTCATTAATCTTTACTTACAACTCAATAAAATGAAGTTAAAATCAAGAAATTAAATTAAACTCTTCAAACCTTAAACTTAGGTTCTCACAACTTCAAAACTCTATCATAATTTCCATATATTATTACTTAAACAACTCAAATGATTCATTTCATTACTCATCCAAACCATAGAATTCATAAATTGAATTAAATGACTAAGTTGAGAATTTATCTCATCTTGAATACCTGAACCTATAAGGTTTAAGCCTAAAAAATTAGTTAATAAATAAACTCTGACGGTCTTGCTTCTCTTATTTATATCTTGAGCTAATAATGTCTAATTACTCTAATTCGTTTTCTCACTTAAACTAGACATATGGAACTCTAACATATCTAAAATTTATTGTATAATTTATATTATATATTTTATTGTATTCTTTTTCGCTTCCTTGATTATATATATTGTATAATTTATGTTTATAAAAAATAAAGAGAAAATACAAGATATTTTTGTAGACAAAATTAGATGCTATCTTTTTTTTTTTTTTGGAGCAAAAAGAGTATATCAAGCTATTTTTAGTCTAAACAGAAAGAGAGAGAACAAAAGAGGGCCAGAGAGGATATGAACCCATAATCATAACCAATACAGTCGTTGTTAGAGGGCCTAAGCCAACTCTCATTGAAATTGCAAGTTCGAGCCTTATCATCGTTGCATCCAAGTGGCTTTATCTTCCTCCCCTAGACTCGCAGGTGATTGTGACATGGCTTTTTATTCTTCTTCCAATGAGTTATCTTCCTAGTAGTCAAATAATAGGTGCACTGAAGAAAGCTAGTTGGTTTAATCGTAGTCAAGTTTACGAGTTATATAACTTAATATAACACCCCATTCGCCTAATTTGTTTAATGATATAGTTTCATACGTGTATTGATCATTCATATATTTTATTTATATAATTATCATTATCAATACTATATCATATAAGCATGATGAATGTTAGTGCCATGAAAAGTTATTATGATTGTGATTAATGCTTATTACTTGTGGTTGTTGGATCAATTTAGGATGAAGTGAAAATCACTAGGTTGATCTCTATGATATATGGATATATGTATCTGACGATCATTTTACCTAGAGACGGTGGTTGTTGATCGTCCTCTGTGCTGCTCTAAGGTAGATCGAAGCTGCATACTCATGGGATGACGACGGGCCCATATTAGACTAAGTGATTACTTGGAATTAGAGATCCATATTATTAGGGGTTGGCTCCCATTATTAAGGTTTAGTGTGTGATTTTCCACTGATTAATTCCTATTTTTGTATGATTATGTGATGATGTGGTTATTTATTTGTTTTAACATTATGCATGAACATATCTAGCATGTGAATGGTATGTAAACATTAAGTCGAACGTTCACTCTTATTCAATATTTCTTTTCCAGCTCGTAGGTGAGCCTAAGAAGATAGATCTTTGTCAAGTTATCCCTAACTTTTCATCCTCAAGCAGTGAAGATATTTTATTCAATTATTAATTATGTTCATATTTGTTTTGTATCACAAATTCTAAAGCTCTACATTGTTATTTCCCTTGTTGCTTTCTTTATCGATTTTCTGATTGAATTTGTTGAGTTGGAAGATAGTTGAACTTCCTCATTCATGCTGATATGTTATTTTGTTAAGCATAAGTCTTACGATGATGATGTGATATGATTAAGATGTTAGCCCTGAGTAGCGGAGTTTTGATATTTTATACAAGTACTAATTGACAGGTGGGCCTACAACCCTTGTTGATGATAATTACAACTATTATATTGCAGTTTTATAGTTTAGTAGTTTCTCATGCTTACTACGGGTGCTGGAAGCATTAAGATTTTTTTTCCCTAGTGCTGGTCATATGCTTTTGGGTCTAGATCGTGACAAAGTTAGTATCATAGCAAAGGCCATGCGACCTTTAGCATGTTTAAAGTTAAGTCCTAGATGGTCTAAGTTTTTGTAACATGCAGAGTATGGAATACATTTTCATCTTGTTGAGTCTCTTTTGCCTCTAATTCTGTGTTATCCGTAGATTGTAGTTAAATATTGTTGTTATTTATATATATGTGTATGGATTGTGTACTTTTGTGAATATAAAAAACCTAGTGACTTTTTCAAACTCATGGCTTATAATAAGAGGACAAAGGATATTGATAGTATTTTTCCATCAACGAAGACTTTTCTAGACTGTGAGAGCATAATAAGAGTATTAGGAAGAGTAAGTACATTTGTAAATAAAGAAGACATCGAGGCCATACTAGTAGTAAGCATAACTCGAGATTCAACGAGAATGGTCCTAACATAGAGATGCAAATAGCTAGGCCATAATGCCAAGAAGTGCTCACAGTTTGAAAGACCAAAGATTTGGTGACAGAGGATCAAAGGAAAGATAAAGAAGCAAATGACAAACACAGTCTCAAAATTTATGACAGACAGACAAAAGTCAAACACATGTTTCACCATAGTTTAGCAATGTCAAAATGCAGCTTATGTCAGAATTAGGTATTCTGATATTGTGTATTTTTTAGGAAATGTAAGTTAGTAGATTGTGAGTAGTTCCTTGCCCCACCTAGTAGTTTGAGAGATAGAGGATGATTAGTTCAGTTTTAGTGCTTGATTTGTATCAGACGTGTTCTTGATAAGTGAGTTGTGAGTGCGAGTACCCTACAATTAACATAGTGGTAGCAAGCATTGTTGGATAAATGGTTTATTAGACCAAGTACTTCACCGTGGGGTGCACCAATGCTATTTGTGAAAAAGAAGGATGGTTCACTTTGAATGTGTATTAACTACCGACAATTAAACAAAGTGACCATCAAGAATAAGTATCATTTTCTAAGGATAAATGATTTATTTGATCAGCTGCAAGGGGCTAGTCATTTATCCAAAGTTGATCATAGATCAGGTTACCATGAGCTTCGAATCCGAAAGGAAGAGGTACAAAAGATGACTTTCAGAACTCGATATAGCCATTATGAAATTATAGCGTCACGATTTGGTCTAACTAATGTTCTAGTAGCCTTTATGGATTTGATGGATCGGGTATTCAAGCCATACTTGGACAACTTTGTCATTATTTTTATTAAAGACATACTTTTTTATTCCAAAAGTAAGGAAGATCATGAAGAGTATTTGAGAATGGTATTGTAAACATTGCGGAAACACAAATTATATGCAAAATTTTCGAAGTGTGAATTTTGTTTGAATGAAGTGTGTTTCTTGTTGCATATTGTTAGTAAGGATGGAATTAAAGTGGATCCATAGAAATTTGAGGCGGTAGTTAATTGGTCAAGACCTACTAATGTGACAGAAGTTCGTAGTTTTCTTAGTATGGCTAGGTGTTGTAGGAGATTTGTTAAAAATTTCTCCAAGATAGCCGCACCATAAACTAAGTTAACTAGGAAACAAGAAAAATTTCAATGGAGTGATGCATATGAAGAGAGCTTTCAGAAGCTCAAAACTTGTCTTACCAGGGCTTCAGTACGTGCTCTATCATCAGGCACATGAGGATTTACAGTGTATTGTAATGCTTTGAGAGTAGGGCTTGGATGTGTACTTATGCAAAAAAGGAACGTGATTGTATATTCATCCTGACAATATAAGAAGTATGAACAAAATTATCCTACTCACGATTTAGAAATGGCAGCCGTGGTCTTTTGTCACGTCCTAATTTTGGAACATGAAGGTCCTAAGATGTAGGAATAGCATAAGGCTACTAACACCCGTAGAACTCTTCTATAACCTGTAAACATCACCTGTTATGACATATCTATATCCATATAATCAGTTTATCTATCATCATCTATGATCATATCTTATTTCAACACATATCATATATATTAAATATCAGTAACTAATAATATTACAGACCATACTAAGTATAGTCATCCCAATAATTTACATATCTATGGAACATCTAAAATATAAACAAGGAATATATACAAGTTCAATATTCATTATAACAAAGATAGATCCACTGATGAAGAAATCTTGGATCAGCTCTATTCCTGACCTAAAAAGAGAAAACCACTAAAAGGGTAAGTATTTTCATACTCAGAGAGTTAATATATATATTATCATACATTAAGCTGGGTAGGAAATAACAAATAAACAGTATTAACAATTGACTCATGAATAGCACATCAAAGGACCAAATCAAGAGAAATGGTTTATAGACATCAAATATAGATGTATAAGCATTGGGAGAAATAATAACCATGTATATATAACAGATACTGGGCCATGAAACACATATCATTATCAATATAACATGTAAATAGCATAAGGTGGACCAGACCTTATTGCCAGGATCATATTATTGGAATTTTATTGTGCACAATGTTGATGGTATTTATCCACTACCCCATTAGTAAGGTAGCTTAGTCATACAAACACTAGAATATGTTAAAGATAGCAAATAAGATATCAAATAGGCAAGAGATTCAGTAAGGCTCAATTTATATAACTTTAGCTATTTGAGCTGTTTAGCAAGTAAACACATATAGGATCATTATCCTTTACAAAGGAACATTATAGTATAGGAAAAATGCCACAAAAGTCATTTAGGATACAAGTTCAAAATATGTCAAGAAGACACATTTATACTAGTGACAAAGAAAGTTACCCATTTTAGCAAATTTGGTAACAATTGGTTTCTTAAGGAAATTAACAAAGGTCATTTTGTCGAGCACTTGGTGTGCACCACTTTAGGACTAAATAAATATAGTTTCGAGATATAATGATCAAAAGTCACAGTTCACAATTCAAGCCCCAATGGCAACAAACACAACAGCATTATCAAACAGGGTTTATATACATCAATAAACAACACAATCAGAGTTTGAATTCAAGGAAAATTTAAAGGAAACTCAAATGAAACACTTTGGACAAAAAGTTGAAGGAATTTAAATGGATTCAAATTTATCAAAGAAAGGTTTAAACATGCATAATAATATACATATAACTCACCAGAACCGACGAATAGATCGTTTACGCGATAAAAAGCCTATTTGCCTATAACAGGCAAAAGCAGTGTTCTTCAGTTTCCTTCGATTCTACAATCAATTTTAATACATATTTAGCCTTAAATGGATGCTAACTAACATATTTAAACATTAATTAGAATTATGTAATCCTATACAGAAAATCCATTTCAAACATAAATCTAGTTTTAGGTTTTCTCCAATTTCGATCCAATCTTGAAATCTATCGATCTAATCATGTTTATAATCATTTATATAGCTTAAATGAATCAAAAGAATGAAGAAAACATCATTCTCACCTGAATTATTTAAGTGGCCAAAATTTAGGTTTGGAGTTTCATCAATTTCTAGGTTGAATTTCTTGGAATTTTCTATAGAAACTATCTTAATCGATAGTTTAACCGAGTTTTCTATCTATTTTGCTTGAAGTTTGGATGAAATTGGTGGAGTTTTGGAGGAGGAGAGTTTCATCTGGTTGGCTATGGAAGATGGAGGAAAATTTTCTATTTCATTAAGAATTAGAACATACTTATATGAATTAACTTTCAGCTAATTCAATTTCCCCCCCGACACTTCTCGTATTCACATTTTGAACTAAAAACTTATAATTATTTTTTTTTGTGCCATTTCAATTTTGAAAGAATATTTCTTATATTTCTCCAGCTTATGAATCTAATGGTGATATTAAAAATTTAAAATTATGAACCCGTTCGTTAATCAAAATGTCGATGTGCTTACCTATCCATCGAGTCGATTTTTAGCAATTTGTTAAATCGCGCAAGTATGATGTTCTAATGTCTAAACTAACTTTATTTATGCTTAAACAACATATATTCAAGGTTATATAAATGAAATTTGAGAGTGTTACACTCTACCCTCTTTTAATAAAATTCGTCCTCGAATTTTAAATTATACGTACCTCGTCACTAGAATAAAAATGGATATCTTATTCTCATATCTTGCTCACTCTCCTAGGTACATTCATCCATCGTCTGGTTCTTCCATAATACTTTAACCATTGGGATCTTTTTATGATGCAATTGCCTGTCTTGTTGATCTATTATCTTCATTGGTGTCCCTTCATAAGTCAAGTCTTCATCAACCTCAATAGCTTGTGGTTTCAGGATATGTGATGGATCAGACACATATTTACGCAGCATGAAAACATGAAACACTGGATGAACATGGCTCAGGTTAGGTGGGAGTGCCAACTGATAAGACACATTGTCGATCTTCTCTAATATCTTGAATGGCCCGATATATCTAGGTGATAGCTTCCCTTTCTTGCCAAATCTCATTACACCTCTCATAGGTGAAATATTTAAGAATACATGATCACCTATAGCAAAATGAACATTTTTTCTCTTTGGGTTTGCATAACTCTTCTGTCGGCTAAAAGCTGTTTTCATCCTTTCTTGAATAATGGGGATCTTCTCCATAGTCTCTTTAATTAATTCAAGACCTTCTAATTGTTTTTCCCCTGGTTTCACCTAATACACAGGAGATCTGTATTTTCTGCCATACAATGCTTCATATAGCGCCATGCCAATAGTCGAATGATAACTATTATTGTAGGAAAATTCAATCAAAGGCAAATACTAATCCCAATTCCCTTTAAAGTCCAATATACATGTAACACCTCAGCCTAGCTTGAACCTATCCCTTATAGAGATCTTCGGGGAGAGATTTTTGTTTTCTTAATATTGTGATGTTAATATGTATTTATGCATGTAATTGGTATTTATGCATATTATTTGAATTAGTTTTAGGTATAGAAATGGTTTAGAGGCTGCTAGGACTTAATCGGCAAATTTTGAGTTTTTGGTGAACTGGGGGCAAAATGGTCATTTTTCGCCTATCGAAATTTTATGGATTTAATATCATATTTAAAGAGAGAAAATAATTTAAAGACTTGAAAATGGCCTTATTTTATTTATTTGAGCAGTAGTTTAAGAAATAATCC